>QPKB01000010.1:9887615-9908094 GCA_003546025.1 Camphora micrantha | reverse complement strand
TTTGTATTGTTGCTCCCATTTAATGAATTTCTTGTTACCATATAAGGGATACAAGATTGTTGTCTCCATCGTCAGAGATTCTTGGATTCTCGGTTTCGTTGGAACGAATCCATGTCGATCATTGCAACCGTAGCCGGTGTTGCTCCATCATCGGCAAAGAGGAAGACAGCAGACTGTCGTCTCTTGGATACTGCTCCAGAACTAGAACGAAGGTAGTCTGGGGCTCTGCTACTACGCGCGGATCCGAGTTTGTGGAGAAGACGACTAGAAGTTGCAGAGAAAATCGGAGTCGGGGCAGAGGCAATGAGGATTTGAGAAGATTTTTGGTTTTGTTCATAGTTGCCGGAGAAAGAGGGAAGTCTTTGCCCGAAGACAACCGCTTCATCTGAGTTTTCTCTAATTTATCTGAGTTTTTTGTGAAATTTATCTGAATTTTTGTGAAATTATTTGAGCTTTTCGGAAAATCTATTTGAATTTATTGGTAAATTTTGAATTTGCCAGAAAATGAAATTTTGAATTTTTTAAATTCAAATCTTCCAAGAGGATCCTAACTTTGTTTAGTAAGAAGGCAAATTTTTGGAAAATTTATTTGAGTTTTTTGGCAAATTTTGAATTCGCCTAAAAAATTAAAATTTGAATTTCTTAATTTCAAATCTTCCAAGAGGATCCGAATTCAAATTTTTGAAATTCATTTGTGTTTTTGAGTTTTATTTATCTTTTGAAACGATAGTTGACCATTATTATTGTCATATCCCACTAATCATGGGATATAATTTATCTTTAAATAAATAAAAACTTTTAAAGAAAGGATAACTTGGAGATTTTAGATCTTTAAATTTGAAAAAATGACCTACCATACTATAAAAAAAGATTGTGGATATAAAGCCAGAAAATAAAATTTTCAGAGATCTATCACGGAATTCCCCTTAAATTTGCACCCTCTTTTTTTCAGTATGCTATAGCTAATAATGGCCTACTATATCCGTTCGTGATTACTTCCAGAATCGTAGAGACTAAAATCATGTGAACGTGACCATTAGCTTCAAGGAATGAGAGAATTGTAGATGGATATAAAAAGAAAGTAAATGAGACCATCAATGTAGTGACTGCTCTGTCAATTGGCCATCATGAAGAAAGTTTACACCAATTAGGTAAACCGTTTCCCCAAATAATTGTCCTGATAAATGGACATTAATGTCAAAATGGTCCCTTTCTTCATAGTCATCCATCCTCAGCTTCCTGTAATGGGATCAACCTAAAGCAATCTAACAGGGAACCCACCACGTGGATTTGGATATTTCAGTTGGATAGTTGGATCAACCACATGTTAAATTCAGTTCTTTTACTTAAGATATTAGTCGGATAGTTGGGTAGTAGTTCTATAAAGAATATATGTGCATGGGGTAGTTCCTTACACATGCGTCCATGTGACTAAAGATACTGCGTAGTTCCATATAGATCCATCCATGTGAGGGACTAGGGTGGGGACATGAAAGTAAAGGGTTGAGGCGTTGAGCACGTTATCGATAACCAAAAACAGCCATCATTCGTTTGGGATAGGAATGCAACTTTTGAGACTTCCTTTCACATCATATTGGATGGCAGACATTGATAGCACGGTACAGCGTTCCAATGGGAACAGTGCCTGAACACAACTAAAAACGTGTGTTCATTGGTCACTTTTTTTCTTTTACCTTGTTTTGAAGCTTATCCTGATTCGAATGATTTGAGCCCGCATTCACTGTTTTTCGCCCCACAATCTTTGAGGTTATTTGGATGACCCACATCGTGCAGTCTGAAGCCTACTTCAACATGGTGCGACTGGGCCTGTTAATCTCTTTCTTTTGGCACCAATGCCTCTTGCATATAGACGATGTATACTCGCTATCCTGCCTCTGTTGTAGATCACAATCAGATATTTCTCTTTCTCTCTCGCTCCCTTTTTCCTTCCATTGTTGTTGTTAGGTTGTATGGCTCAATAGAAGCTAATAAATCTTGTAAACCGAGCCCCTGGATTGCCCAAGTTGTACTTTGATTAGAAGTAGGTCTATTATAGTAGGTCTACTGTGATTAAAAGTTAGTTTTAGGTGTAACAGGGTTTGTGACTGATATTATAAACAGAGATTAATGGTCTCTAGGATGTACAACCTCTTCTGATTGCATAGTAAATTCTCTCGTCTTTCTGTGGACATAGGCCAAAAATCGAACCATGTAAATCTCTGTGTTCTCTTTGTGCATGATTGATCTTTTCTCGTATGCCCTAAATCACAACAGTTGTAGATCACAATCAGCTCTCTCGCTTTCTCTCTATCCTGCCACTGTTGTAGATCACAATCAGTTATCTCTCTCTCTCTCAAAGTACTTTGACATAAGACTCATGCTTTTTGAAGAAAGCACTTCATAAAGATTGAGGGCCTGTTTTGGCAAATCTTGTATACATGAAATAGATCAATGTAGAATAGATGTTTTACAAATAAATAGTTTGATATACATTGTTTGAAATAGATGTTTTACAAATTTAATAGTTCATAGTGTTTTACAAATCTTTGAAGATCCCCAATGAATAATGCAAAAAATTTGAGCTCTAGACAATTATTTTTTTCCAAAGAGGATAGATAGCTTGGATATTGATTAGGGGCCTACAGAAGGCCAAAAATATAGATTTATGGTTTGTGGTTTCTCGCAAATATCTCAAGACTCATGATGAATCACTAGGTTTGCATTTTCATTATCCGGGATAGAACCACGGATATTTTAGCTATGGATCTTTTGATCATTATGAGACTTAGACGGTCGGCCTTGATCCATTTTTCATAATATGCTCTCGCAGTTTGAGGGCTATTTTCAGTAAGATCAACAGGTTTGGCTTCCATAATTGCAGTGTCCAAGTTTAAACAGCCCAAAGTTAATAAAAGTTTATCTTTCCAATAAGTAAAATTTAATCCATTTAACATTGGAATGCTCGAGAGATATCCATTCAAGGCAGCTGGAGTTAATGCTAGAATATAAAGGGAAAAAAATGCCCAATTACTTTAATGCTTTGAGTTCATGCTAAAACATTAATCTAGAATGATTTTTTGCATAAATTAAGCATATCTGGTGATTGATCCAGTTCATCATCATAGTCCCTCTTTTGGGTCGAGACTACAACATGCAATAGGATCGCTCGTGGAGGAATCCTATCCATCCATAGGGCTAATGAGATAGTATGAATGCAATTAGTTAGGCTTTATACATTTGGGTGTAGGAACCAAAACCAATTGGGTACATATATCAAATTATCCTATTCCGGTCTTATAATTATTTGAGTGGCGATCGTACCTTTGGACCAATCCTCACTCTTATAATTTAGGATCGCAAGTCTAATGCTATTATCTTTACACAAGAAATAGTATTAAGGGTCTTAAATTTCAATTGATAGCTATAAATTTTTATAATTGGGCCACCTTGGTGACAACCACACTACTAAAACCTATGGGTTTCAATTGAGTTAATAACATTCATAAAGGAGGGTCAAATAAGATTGGTTATTATGTCACTAGTAGTGAAAATAAGATATTGGGCTATTATATCTCCAAAATCGATCCATATTTTTCTAATCTCATAATAGTTTATTAGGTCCATGAAATAAACACACAATTACTTTATATATATATATATATATATATATATATTATGGTTCCCAAATATTCATGGACACATTAAATGTATTTAAATAAAATGGTAAGATCTAATGACAAATGACCCAAAGTAAACAAGGAACAATAAAGGTGACATAAAAAATATATATCCAATATAGATAACAAATAATCAAACCCACTAAAACAATTAGAATAATAAATGCACAGTAAAATTATAACAAACAAACTTAATAAGTCAATGGGTCTAATTCTGAGTTTATAAAACAATCAACGTCCTTCTCAAAATTTCTAGAAACTAAAAGAGTAAGGTATACAATTTAATAGAACTTATGGGTGATGGCTACACTTTACCCTAGTCCAGACATGCCACCGAAACCCTCCATCTCTTATTCCCCCACATTACACGTCTGTACAGAACATTACCCAAAAAAAAAAAAAAATCTCGCCTGGGATATAAAAAAATGCTTAGATCGTGGGCTCCACTGATCAAAACTCAGATGAGACCCCACTAATAATGTCGCCCAGCCCCTCCTCAAGATCTATGGTCCCGATCTGAAATCAATGGCCCATATGGGCCCCACAGTCCAAAAAAAAAAAATTAAACCCAACTTCCTAACTACCGCAAGTCTCCATTTAGACTGCTGGATGGTGTACTAAACGGGACCCAGCTCTCATGGGTCCCCGCATCTAAGCTCTTGCCCCCATCATGTCTGGCTCGATGAACGGACCAGATCTGAGATTGGATCATCCAGTGGGTCCCACCATTGCCTGATGCCAAGTCTTTATATTTCCTTCTTAACCAAACCACTCTTCCCAGATTGTAAACACACGAAGGCAGCCAAAATGGGTTTCACTCCGTGTGGGACCTACATCTCTAGAGTCCCCAGTGGGTCTACTACCGGATCTACGGTCCTGATCAAACATCAGTGGGGTCCACCTGGACCCCACAATCCAAACCCGTGGTAACAGATCCGAGACGAACTGTTCTGGAACTCTATCCAGGCTTGGTTATGCACGGTTTCCGATGGAAGTGAGTTGTATCCAACTCCAACCAGCCAACCTAACTAAGAAATACCCAATTACAAATCTTAGATGTGGAGAAAAGGATTTTGAAACTCAAACAAAAGTGCTGATGGCAATAGGGTTTGAAACAATGCAGCAGAAACATTAATACGAGAAAATCGATTTAATCATCCCCAAATCTCTGATATCATTGCAAAATAAAATCGCATTATAAAATTATCCATTTTAAAAAAATGTTGAATGCATAAATCACAACCCATTAGCTCAGATACCAATTGTTAGATCTAATATGATTTGCAATACAAATCAAACCTATAAATCTAGATTTGTGCATTAAATAATATATGATCTCAAATTATAAAAAGCGTACATTGCGCCATGATTTTGATGATAAGCAGATCTTTTTGTCAAATAGGGTTTTCTCTTATCTCCCTTATCACCCACTTCAATATGAGTGAAGTTGATGGTTAGTTTTGGAATCTCGTAGGTTAAGGGAGAAAACTAAAAAACCATATATATATATATATAGAGAGAGAGAGAGATAAGTCCTAGAGATATTTCTTCCCACCAAAGAAAATTTTCTTAATTCCCTCAAATTAGCCAACAAGAGTCATATTTGATTGAGCTTACTAAAATTGAATCCTAGATAAACCTAGTAAAATCAAAAACCAAAAGGGGAAAGTAACTTAAATTAGTGGGCTCAAACCGTGACTCCCAACGGTGTTGCAGACGTGGTCATGAGGACCACTCACATCTAACAAAAATGAGAAGTGACCAATCGCTATCATAGTGGGGCCCACCTCCTCCACATTCCCAACATGAATGTTCATGAGCCAGCCTGCTAACCACATTGAATTAATAATCCAAAGCCACAACAAACATATCGACCATGCGTCAGCCCTTTGTCTCTAATCTAAGGAATGTTGTGTCATCTTGGGACATTTTGGCAAAAACAAAATAAACAAATCAAGAACAAGCTAAAACGAAAAGTGACATCTACCGTCTTAAAGTTGTCTTGAGAATTTGTTCCCATACCCCACAAGAATATCATTTTGTAGTGAGAGGTACAACAACAGTCATCAACACTGACCTACCTAAATATCTATTTTCAAAAACAAAACTATAGCCAAGAGTAAACGAAGTGACCTTTTGAGTTAAATGATATTTGAGAGAAGATTTTCTAGTTTTAATAGGCATTTCGCATGAGATTCCATTCCTAATTTCAGCCTAGTTTCCATCATTAGAACTTATTACGCAAACGTTATATAATGCTTATCGAGTACTGTTTTATCCAATCAACTCCGATATGCAAGGCTTATCTTCAAGTTTTCTATAGGGAAATCAGGCCAAAACATGTACAAAAATATCAGAAAAAAATATCAAAGAAAAAAAAGAATCGAGAAATCAGAGAAACGGCCGAAAGACGACGACCAAAGAGGAAAAATCCCCCATGGTCGCCGGCGACCTTGCTCCATGGTTGCTGGTGACCCTGGGTGCATGGTCGCCAGATTTTCGCCGGATGACCATTTTTTTGACCCTTTCTGTGTTTCGAGATTCCAGACCCCTGTTGTTTTCCAAAATTCTGACTTTTGAGGCTCACAAAACTGTTGATCTTCAACAACATCACGGATCCGGCGTCAAGAGCATCATGTCATCATTAATCACTTCAAAATCGCCAATCGGCCAACCAAGCAAGTGCGTGATGGACCCGTTTCTTCCTTTCCTCTCTCATCCGTCCCCGGGGCTGCCGAAAGGCAGAATGGAGGGTAAAAGAGACAGGCGGGTATCAACATTTTTTTATACGGGTATGCCAGATTTTCTATTATACTTGGAATCTGAAGTGGTGATCCGGAGATTCACCTTTACAAGTAGAAAGGAAATCAACTCTTTTTTCTAACTTTCCATTGCACATATATTTTAGAGAAAGAGGCAGATTTTTTTTTTAAATGCCGTGAAAGGCGATTTCATTTTGTTTGCCGTGAAAGGCGGTTTTTTCGTTTGTTTGCCGTGAAAGGCGATTTTGTCGTAGAAGGCGATTTACAAATCTCATCAATAATGAAAGATAAGAATTGTGATTTTTTTTTTGTCTCTTTAAAAAAAAATACAGAATACAATAGAAAAGGAAGAAAAGTGGTCTAACTTCTTACGAGATTGTGGGGACACGTTCAGATCGACAGTCGCAAGTCGTGTATGGGCTTCGCCATCGTCCTTTAGATGAGAACATATGATGCTTTGATTCTTTTGACTTGGCTCTAACCCAGATTTTTAGAGGATAAAGACGAAGGGGAGGTCCTATACCCAATAAAAAACCGAGTAGACGGGCTGAAGAGTCACATCTAGGCCATGTTGGATAGAATGGGAGAGGGCCTTGCCTTGGGGGAGTGGCCACCCATGGGACTTTGACCACCATGTGGTGTTTGCTACAGCAGGGTAGCAGGATTTTTTCAGAATTTCTCCCTCTCTTACTTGCATATACGTCTCTCTGATTTCTGGATTTCTCCTCTGTTCTTCTTGGAATGACTTGTAAGTCCATGGATCCTAACCCGAGGAGGAGGGGGGGGGGGGATTGGATAGGGTGAGCTTCTAATAAGTGACTAATTATGCCAAATTCTAACTTCTTTCAACTCAATTAGTTACAAGTGATGATATAGAACTAAAGTGCGGAAGATAACAAAAATAATCATCACAAAGCATTCACCATAACACAATGATTTATAGTGGTTCGGCCTCAATGCCTACATCCACTACCGGCTTGTGATCCAACACCCCACCGGATTTCCACTATTTATATTTTTCAATAGGCTAAGCAATAACCTTTACAATATGCTTTCCAAGGCTAAGCAATAACCTCTTACACTATGCTTTTCTTAGGCTAAGCAATAACCTCTACAACCAAAAGGTTGGTTATCTCTCTAAGTAGTGTCTAGAACACACTTGATGGAGATACAATTTAAGCTCAATAGAGTTGCCTATTTACACACACACACACACACACACACACACACACACACTATGAATGCAAAGATGAATGAACAATGTATATGTATGATGTCCTCAATCAAATAAATGTATGCCAAAGGCTTTTAAAAGTTTTAGCTCATAAAAACATTTATGATTGAGGAAAGAATGCTAATCACATGTTAAAAACAAGTTATAAAAGATTTACCTATCTAGTTCAAGCAAGTTGTGAAAGTTTAAGAACAAAACATGTGATGCATAAGGATTTCAATCAAATTAACAATGAAGCTTAATATATGTATGTTTAAAGCATTTGAAAGTGTAAAACACAAAAATAGATTTGATTGAAATCAAGGGACAAATTACATGTACTTAAAATACAACTTGAAAATGATATACCTATCAAAGCTAAGCAAGTTGTGAAACTTTAAAACAAAAGTACATATGATTTGTGAAGTTGTTGAATCCAAAACATAAGATAGATTTGAAAGTGATTTTCTTATGATGAAAAACAACAACCAAAGATTCAACCAAGTATAGGAATCATGTTACATATAATTTTAAAGATGTTTACAAAACATGATTTACTTAGATATACCAATTTAAGTATTACTTGGTTTGAATCAAAGTGTTGCATCCAAAATAATAAATCAATTCAAAACATATACATGTTAAGGACACAACAAATCATAGTTTATCATGCTAGAAAAGATTTACCAATAATTAAAACAAAGCATGAAAACATATGATTAAGAAAAGTAAAGCTTACTTAAAGATTTAACTTCATTAATCCAAGCTTTAGCTTTCCAAATGTCCCTTAGCCATCCTTAGCTCATTCCCCTTTGATTGGCCTCAAAACATCCCAATGAGGGCCTCTTTTTTTTTTAAAAATTTCTTTAGGAATGAGCTTCTATTTATACCCAAAAAGTGGGTTCTGGCGTGTCCCCGGTCGACCTGGTACCTTGCCCAGTCGACCCGGCCTTAACGGTAAAAAATCTTACCGTTTGAAAAGAAGCCTAATGGCTCTTTGCCCGGTTGACCCGCAGTGTGCGCGGTCGACTGGGTCCATGGGCTCGGTCGACCGAGCACACTGCAGGTCGACCCGGGCCCAGGGACTAAATTCCCCAAAACTACATATTAAAAGGTAATTTTCTTGTGGGGTCTTTGGGCCAATAAATCAAGCCCGGAAACATGATTTTAATTCAATTTAAGTGCTTTTAAAATCATGAAACATAAAAGCCTAAAATGATTTGAAAGATTTAAAACATAGGCTAGCTTGATTCATAAAACTTCTTTTCAAATTAAAATGCATCCAATCAAAACATGCATGAAACATATGATTTACAAGATTTAAAACAATGCATGAGTAAATCAAGATTTCAAAATTTTCTAAATCAATACAAGTGTGAAAATTCGAATGATGCTAAAATGATAATGAATCCATCAAATTGCAATACACAAAATTCCTAACGTGACCCCCTTTTTAGAGGCTTTTGGTAGCCATTGGGTGATTTATGACATTGATGAGAGAAATGATGGCATTGATGCTCCATGATAGGAGGATTTACAAGTTTTTATTTCTTGATTTTGTAACTCCTTTTTCTTAGCTTGTGATTGGCTGATGGAAAATGATGGGCATTTAATCGCCCTTAATCTCCATGACGAGGGGAGTTTCATGATTTATTGTCATGAGTGCTTGGACTTTTAACTCCTTTTCCTTAAATCTGATTGACCCGTTCAAAATAATGAGTTAATGACCGTATTAAGTTGTCATCAAATGGGCCATTCAGCTTCATTAATTGGTTGCCAGGGCGCTCAAAGAGTCGCGGGCCACACTGCATCTTTTGGAATTCTTCTTGCGACACTTGCCGATGGATGCACATGTTGTTTGATGTCAAATGGCGATGCAACTTCAGACATTGATTAATACCAGTGGGCCGGTAACATCTGTCTTGTCGATTTCTCGATCGGTCGGACAAAAAGTGTTTTTTCTTGGTCAGCCGATTGGCGATCTTGGAACGATCAATGATAATTTCATGCTCTTGTCAGAGGATCCGAAATATTGACGAAGATCAGTTGATTTCAAGCATCAAGAATTAGATTTTCGGAAAATCACAGGAGCTGGAATTCCCGAAACACGAAAAGAATCGGAAAACGGGCCTTCCGGCGAAAATCCGGTGACCCGGATTTCCAGGGTCGCCGGCGACCATGGTCGCCGGGGATTTTTCCCCTTTTGTTCGCCGTTTCTCGGCTGTTTTTTTATCTTTTTGTTTCTTTTTTTCTTCTGTATTTTTCTTGACATTTTTCCTCATTTATTGACTTGATTCTCCTGAAGAAAATCTAATGAGAAGCCGTGCAAACCGGAGCACAAAGTTTACTATGTTTTGGAAAAGTTGAAGACTTTGTAGTTGATTTTCTGTTAAGCGTCAAAACTAGGTCAAACGATGTCGGAATGACCCGAAATTTGAGGTGAAGCTTCCTGAACAGTAGATAGGACCAACCATGGGCTTTTGTTGGATTTTGAAGCCTTTGGGGGTCCCATCGCTGCTAAACTTGATTTTGGCGTGAGGAAGAGGCCGCGCTTTGATGTATGGTCAACCGATCTCCGATTGTCCTGAAATTTGACAGGGAGCCTATTGGAGTCATTTTGAGATGATCCATTAGCTTCGATTTGGATGTCAAGGTCCCGGGAAGCTCCGCCGCCAATAGGCTTGATTTTGTTCCCGAGCATCAAAGTCTGGTCAAACATCATCGAAATGACCTAAAACTTGACGCGTAGCCTTTCGGAAGTATTTATAAGCTACATATGTGCTCTGTTTGATGAGTGATGGCCTCGGTGGTTCTCGCTGCCAAGAGGCTTGATTTCATTGCTCAAGTGTTGATTGAGGGTCAAACGTTGTCGGTTTGACTTAAAATTTGATATGAAGCCTTTTGGAGGTATTTTGAGACCATCCATAGGCTCTAATCGAAGATTTGATGCCTTTGACATTGTCGTCGCCATGAGTGCCTATTCAGTTGCCGGAGAAGTGAAGTTAGACCAAATGATGCTGGAATGGCCCGAAACTTCAAGTGTATCCTCCTTTTGGCTGTTTTGAAGGATTTTACAGTTTTTGTTTGATTTTGACAAGATCTGATGCTTAAAGCGGCATTCGCCTGTTTGTGATAGGATGCAGCTCCATGTGGCCTTTTGATGTCGAGATTGTGTAAAGAGGCAAAGTGACATTTTGGGGGTCAACAAATGCCCCATCGAGGTACAGTGATGAGTTGCATAACTTTTGGAGTCGATGTGCCTTGAAGAGTAAATTTGAATGAGAGCTTTTTTATTTGACCAAGAGTCTTTGAGCATTTTTTTTTCTCTTGATAAGGTAGCCTTTTGAGCTTCTAGGAGAATTTTATGGTAGTGAGGGATCACGTACCATCTCGAGGCAAAGTTTCGAAAATGACATGAGGGATTCGGATTTGGGTTTTGAAGTTTTGATTTTTCCTTTTGACCTTGTGAACCTAAGGGCTTTATATGGCATATCAGGCGGTCAAGAAGGGTTTTTTGATTTTTTGACCTTGTGACCTAACAAGCTGTATGTGGCAGGTTAGGGGGTCAGGGTTTGATTTTTTATTTTGACCTTGTTACCTAACAAGCTATATTTGGCAAGTTGGGGGGTCAAAATTTGGTTTTTGGTTTTAGCCTTGTGACCTAACAGGCTGTACGTGGCAAGTTAGGAGACCATGGTTTTGTTTTTGGTCACTCTTTTGGACTATTTTGGGTCCAATGGAGTGGTTTGGATGTCAATTTCAAGATTTTGGCTCAATTTGGTATGTGAGGTTGGATGGTTTGGATTTTGTAGTCTGTTGGTAATAGGGATTTTTTTTTTTACTAAAAGCCACTTTTAGTGCCAGGGTGGTCAAACCTGGCTCATATGAGCTATCCCATAGGACCTTAAGCTTTGAAAATGGCTTTGATCTCATATGGTGTCATTTTGTAAAGAATATCTAAAAATATCCTACTTTGGAGAAAACCTCTCAAGTTTCTTTGATGTTGAGAGAGAATTTCTCAAAGTATCTTTCTTTGGGAGAGAATATCTCACATTCCTTTTCTTTTTGGAGAGAATTTCTCAGAGAATCTTCTCTTTAGAAGAGAATATCTCAAATCTCCTATCTTTTTGGGAAGGTTGCTAATTTTTAGCAATTACCTCCTATCTTTTCTCCTTGTTTCCTCTTTTGGTTTGCTCTCTTCTATAAAAGCAAGGGAGGTTGGATCTCTTGCACTTGTTGCTTTCTTCTTGCAAAAATCTTCAAGAGTGCTCCAAGATCAAGAGCTTCTCTTCTTCTTCAAAGATCTTCAAACTTTCTTCTTCATCATCCATGGCTTCAAGTAAGTATTCTTCTTTCACAAGAAATTCCATGTAGAATTAGAAAAAGTTTCTTTCTTTTCTTTTCGTTTTCTTTTCCTTTTCTTTTCTTTTTCTCCTTCTCTTCTATTTTTGTTTCTTCTTTTTTTTTTTCACATGTTTTCTTCTCTGTTTTTTTTTTTTTTTTTTTATTATTATTATTATTATTATTATTGCTTTGGCTATACGGACAGGTCCGTACGGACTTGGCCGTACATCCACGTGGCAGTGGGCGGCCTATCTGCCAGCCCAGATTTTTTTTTTTAAGATGGTTCTCTCTCTCGTTTTTTTTTTTTTTTTTTTTTTTTTTTTTTTGCTCACCATGATCATGAGGTTATGCAATTTCAAGATGTTCATGTATATATATATATATATTTTGGATGCATCAAGATAAACTGCTAGAGTTTCTAGGTCAAGTCAACATGAATTTTGACTATGACAAAGTTTGATTGATTTGACTATTGGAATTGGTCAAATTTTGTCAAAGTTTTCCTAGCATCTAATGCATGATGATTTTTCTTTGATGCATGGTTTTTAGTAAATTGATTTGGAAGCATGATGATGATACTTGGAAATCTTTTGCAAGTATTGGGATTTGGAGCTTGCAGCAATGTTGAGTCATTTCTTAGTCTTGTGGGATTTTGGGGAGCTTTTGCAATTTTTGGAGTTTAGAGCTCGCAACAATGTTGAGACCTTTTCCAATTTTGCATAAATTTGTTAAGACTGGCCTGATCTCGCACCAATGTTTGAGTTCAAACCTTCTTTGAGAATCCTCCATTTATTATGAACTTGTAATGGTGTTGAGCTTATCTTCAAGCTTTCTATTTTTTTCGGGGTGTTTCCCTTTTCTTCGGAATTGCCCCGAAACCATGTTAAAATTTTGCTAGAGTTTTTTTTTTAGCAAAATTCTGTCATTTTGGTGATGATTGATCTTTTCTTTTCCATCTTTTGCAGGTAGTTCCTCCAGAATGAACAAGGGCAAAGAGCCTGTTACTGATGCACCTCACCGTTCTACTAGATCTTCTAATGTGGCCGTACAACAAGCTTTGGAGAAGGTCTAGTATGTCGAGAGGAATTTGGAAGAGTGTAACTCCCTCAACCGTGAAGAGATGAGACAGCGATTGATCGCTCTCAAGGACAAAAAATTCTACTAGATCATGGTAAGCAGTCGTCCTTGGGTCATGGACGATCAGAGCATCGTGCCCAAGCCTACCTTTTTCTTTGGTGATGTAGTCCTTGACGACTTGACATACCAAAGGAGATGTTTTCAGTTCTCTTACACGGCAGATGGTGATGAGAGAACTATTTCTACCTAGTCGACCTTTGATCGCACTATCTCGATCATGAGCCTTTCTTCCATGTGCCCTAAGAGGGAAGATCCTCCGAGCTAGGCGAATAAGACTAATGTGATCAAGACCGGGGTTTTTGTTGGCAGCCCTTCCGGTTATGCAGAGAAGTCGCTTGTCCGTAAAGACATGCTGATGCCGACCAGTGGTTACCAAAGGTTTAGATCATCCTTCGATCGATTTGAGACCGGTGGGCCTTGGCATTTTCATGGGTGATGGCAGCAATTGGGTAAAACTTTTCCGACTTCGTGGCCGTTTCAACAGTGACTCAGATTGGAAGTCTTGGACTGATCACATCTTACAGATTGGTAGTGCCATTCTGAAGGATGCCGAGATCTTCGACGAGGTCCGTGCTTTTAGGGAGACAGTGATCTTTTCCGACGAGGCTTTCATGGCCATGTTGGAGTCTTTTCTTCCACAAACCAACACATTTGTTGTTACGAATGATGAAATTGGTTTTTCTTTGACTGAGCTGAGTGCCATCACTGGGCTGTCTATCCTTGGTAGACTGTATGAGGAGTTTATGCCTATTGACAGTGTCCTCGAAGAGCAGTCTGAGAAATTCCAGCTTCTATACTTTCAGCTCGTTACCTTCTATGATTTTTTAAAGGAGAAGGAGGGCTCAAAAGTCAAGTGCAGCAGTTGGAAGAGTTTTAGTTCTTCGTCTTCCAACTTCTTTGATAGAAAGATTTCCGACAGCACGACCCGGGAAGCCAGACTAAGAAACCGGGTTTAAAGAAGACTTCTATCATGCGGGGAGATTTGAAGAACTTCTTCAAGAGTATAAATGTTATTCGTCCTGACATTGCATTGCGGAGAGATCTAGCTGTTTACCTCACTTACTGGCTTGGTGAGGCTGTTTTTGCTGGAGGAGATGGTACGCACATCAGGCTATATTGTAGTTTTCCGGCTTGTCAGATGGCATTTGGAGAGCGTCTGGCTTTGGTACCTGCTCTTTACTCCTATTTATGTACCGAACTACAGGCTGCTGCTTTCCTTGTTCGGCTTGGGCTCCCCATGAACAGGGTATTTTCAGCCCATATTTTCTATTCGCGGTATGTATACCACTGTTCTAGCTTCCATCAGTTGGGTGCTGCACAGGACGATGATCCATTCATGATTCGGTTAGCTAGAGGAGTAGTCGTTTCCGAATCTCTTTTATCTGCCCGCTTGAGAATTCGACAGTTCAGGGACGTCTAGATTGGGCAATCTTCAGTGAAGCTTTCTCCGGGTTTGCGGAAGAAGGCTTTTGACTTTGGTGTCTCCCGTGATTCCACCAGGGCAGGGTCGAGAATGCACTATTCTTTGACCAACGTAGAAAAGAGGTAGCTTTTTAACATACGAGTTGGTACAATGGTGTACCACAGACATCTTTTTGTCGACATCCAGCCGTATGTCCCCTCATGTTTTGCGTTGCAGTTGGGCTTCTCTCAAGGCATTGTTGGAGTGCCTTCAAGCATGGTGAAGCATTTTGGGGGTTCATAGGATGGGAGGAATGCATTGGCCTTTTACAGTGCGGAGGACACTATTGCCATGATTTCCTATCCTGAGTTGCCCACTTTCCGGACTGCTGGCTTCACAAAGTGGTTCGTGGAGAGCTTTTCAATATACTGAGGACTTTCCAAGAAGGAGCTTCATATAAAGTAGTCTTCTGGGAAGGATCTTGGCAAATCAGATGGCGTCCGACGAGAGGATCAAGTTTTGGCTTTCCTTTCGGTTGAGAAGCATAAGATAGGCTTTCTCGGTGGACAGAATATTATTAGATCAGGAGCTGCACAAGAGATACCTGGTGAGGTCTTGAAATAGCTAGCTGACGAGGAGGCCGAAATTGACGCTTGGAAGCAAGCGGAATGGAAAAAGGCTTCCATGGAGTCCGGTGGGAGAAGCATACCATCTGGTGAGGAGCCAGGCGAAAGTCTTGACTTTGATAACGGGCGGGTTCTTCGAGCAGATCGTCCCACAAAGGCAAGAGGAAGAGAGGACAACGCTGCAACAAGAGACGACATGAAGACTCTCCTGATCTAGAAGTCCCTCTCACCATTGCTGAGGAAGTATCAGGTGATGCTGATGAGCCACTAGAGAAGAGGAGATTATTGGTGATGGTATGATCTTCCTTTTTTCTTTTGCCGCCTTTTTTCTTTGTTTATGAGATGTATTTTTTTTGATATGCTGCTTTCTTTCTTTTAGCAGAAGATGAGGATTTGGTGATGCCCGAGGTTCCGGCCGATGAGGAGATTTGATTGCTGCTTTCTTTCTTTTAGCAGAAGATGAGGATTTGGTGATGCCCGAGGTTCCGGCCGATGAGGAGATTTGATATGCTGCTTTCTTTCTTTTAGCAGAAGATGAGGATTTGGTGATGCCCGAGGTTCCGGCCGATGAGGAGATGACGAACCCAATCACGGCATCTGAGGAAGAACCAAGGGATTCTGGAGTGGATCCAAATCCTTCACCTGGTATGATTTCCTTTGCTTTTACTCTGTTTTTGTCTATTCTATTATTTGCTAACATGTTGCTTTATTTTCTTGTTAGCTGACTTGCCAGAGGATTCTGACGACTTCGAGCCATCCATGGATGCAACCTTTGACGATGCTTCAGATGACTCATGCAGACAGAAAGTATTCCGCCGGACCTCGAAGAAGGTATTTTGTAGAATAAACTCGATATTGATTTTTGACAAAATCATATTCATACCTTTTTGTCTTTTATTGACATATTGTGAAGTAGCAGGAGAAGTTCCTCCGTCTTCCTCAGGGCCAGAATAGGAGATACTTGCAGCCTATCCGGAAGTAGGGGCTTCTTCTACTAGTTTCAACATGGCAGGGGTGAAGCCTCATGATGAGTCAACTTCTCCAATTGGAAAGAGCTTACTAATTACTCCTCCAACGAGGCATGACATGGGCAGTCGGGTGCCGGAGCGTGGCAAATCTTCATTCGGGCCGTCTCTTCAGTATGCTAAGAAGGTGTTGAAGAGCGTTTTGAGCTCATGGGTCAAGACTCTCTCTTCAGGTCACTTGGAAGCTGGCTTCGGCATGATCAAGCATGTGCAAGACATTCTTGCTGAGAGTGAAATGGTTGGTCTCAATGTTACAGGCGCCAGGCATTTGTTAATGATATCATCGCACTGGGTAACAAGTGGCCTGAGACCGAGAGCTTTCCAAATGGTGACTTTTTCAGGTGGATGTTTTTGAAGCCTTTCAGTGAGGTCAAATCCGAAATGTATGAGATCTCGCGGACTCGAAAACAGTTTGTTCGGGAGAGGAACATCACCGAGCTGGCTATCATTGAGCTAAAACATGACCTACGCCGTCTTGATAGGGAGGTCATTGAGGCCAGACATCGTCTTGAGCTATTGGAAGAACAAGCTGCTGCCAAGTGGACTGCTATTGTGGAAGCTCGTGCTAAAGAAGGGACTCTCATTCGCCAGGTCGAAGAAGCTGACAGCAATCTCCGGAGGAAAACCCAGGAATACGAGCAATGACAAACGCTTTGGGAAAAGCTTCCTCATACTGAAGATGGGTCGCGGCGTTCTGCCGCATTTTATGGAAATATTTTGAAAAAGTGTGGCCTGGAAGCTTTGGAGGCTAACGCCAAGAGTCTGCTTGAGGAGTTGAATTTTTGGTTGAAGACCATGTTAGACTAAGCTGCTGAGTTGTAACGAACTCCTTTTCCTCTCTCTCTGTTTTTTTTTTTTTTTTTTTGGTACCTCTATGTATAAACATTTTTGGTACTATAGATACCTTCTACTTAAATTCTTTTTGATGAAAGTAAGCAAAAGTTGGATGAGAAAGTTTGTTTGAGAACTTGATCAAAAGGTTGCCATTTTGTGAAAAACTTTTGTGAAATGATTGTTTTGGCATGAAAGCCAAATTTGAAATGGCATGAAAGCCAGATTTTGAGATGGCATGAAAGTCGAATTTTGAGATAGCATAAAAGCCGAATTTTATGGCATAAAAGCCAAAATTTGTTTGTGGCATGGGAGCCGAAGCTTTTTTTTTTTTTATTGAAATGGCATGAAAGCCGAATTTTGGAAATGGCATCAAAGCCGAATTTTGGAAATGGCATGAAAGCCGGGTTTTTGAATTTTGAAAACCAAGTTTTATTTTGTTAGCATGAAAGCCGGGTTTTTGATTTTTTGGCATGAATGCCAGGTTTTTGGCATTTATAGCCGGTTTCGGCGTGAGAACCCAGTTTTGGTTTGAGAGCCAGTTTTTTGTGGCCTTGATAGCCAGGTTTTGGGATAAGAGCCGAGTTTTGGTTTTCGAAAAACCAAGTATCGACTAAGAGTCGCCTCCTTGCTGAATGGTAATGCAAGTTTCGATGGAATGTCGCTTCCTTGCTAATTCGGTTGTGAGTATCGTTGGAATGTCGCCTCCTCGCGAATTGGGGTGCAAGTATCGACTGAACGTCGCTTCCTTGCCTTTTCAGTTACGAGTATCGATGGAATGTCGCCTCTTTACGAATTGGGGTGCAAGTATCGACTTAACGTCACTTCCTTGCTTTTTCAAAATATCGACTGACTGTCGCTTCCCCACGATTTTTAAAACTTGAGGTTTGTTCTGAAATTTGGGTGTTGTGGATATCAACTGGAATGTTGTGTCTCCACGATTTTTGAAATTTGAGATTTTTTTTTTAAATTGGGTTGTGGATTTCAACTGGAATGTTGTGTCTCCACGATTTTTTTGAAATTTTGCAAGTATCAACAAGGTGTCGCTTCCTTGTGATTTTGGAATTTTGGAAGTATCGAATGGGGTTCGCATCCTTCCGATTTTTGGGTTTTACGAGTATCGACTGAGCGTCACTTCTCCGCGGTTTCTAAATAACCATTTTTGTTTAAAGACACGAGGGTCATAAATTTTGACTCAAAACCATTTTTGGTTGTAAAAGTCGGGGCGGACTAGGGTGGAAATTCCTGAGTCTTGATTTTTTGTTTCAAACCATAAATTTTGGGTTCAAGGATCGAAAATTTTGGTCAAGTCCGGGAAAAGACTCTTATACTTGGATTTTTGGATTTGAATTTTGATTTTTTTTTTAACAATGGATTTATGAAAGTAAGCATTGTTTTGAAAGTTGTTTTTTTTAGAAATCTCCACATTATAAGGATGGAAATTCCAAAAGGGATGGGTTCGGTGAGCAAGTACCTAGAAATAGGGTTTGGCTATACTGGCATCGCTCTGACCCGTTGGAGGAAGTCTTCAAGGGTAGTACCGCTTCAAGAACTGGCCATTGATGGGCAGCATACATCTGTCATCCTCCATGTTTGAAAGAGTATATGCACCGTTGGAGAAGACTTTGTCGATGACGAAGGTCCCTTCCATTTTGGTTCGAATTTGCCTTTGGATTTGATAGCAAAAACCATTGGCCTTTTTACTGCAAGAATCAAGTCACCGTTTTCATAGGCGCGTTGCCTGACCTTCTTGTCGAAAGATCCTGCCATGCATGCTTGGTACAGCTCATTGCTTTGTAGAGCTTCAAGCCGTTTCTCATCGAGATTATCCAGCTCTTGGAGTCTTAACTTGACATTGTTTTCTTGCGTCATATCATTTTGTAGAGATACCCTTAGGGAAGGAATTTGTACTTCCAAAGGGGCAATAGCTTCGCATCCATAGACCAAGGAGAATGGTATACTATGGGTTGGTCCTCGAACGGTAGTTTGATAGGCCCGCAAAGCTTCTGGTAATTTATTGCCCCAGTCTCTTTTGTGACTAGAGACCATCTTCTTAAGAATTTTGCAGAGCATCTTGTTGAAGGCTTCTGCTAGTCCATTCGCTGCTGGATTATACGGAGTCGATGGACAACTTTGGATTTTGTACTTGTTGTAGAACCTGTAGAATTTGTGATCTAGGAATTGTGGTCCGTTATCATGGACGAATCCTTTAGGTATGCCGAAGTGACAAATAATGTTGGTGCCCAAGAATTGCAGGATTGATGAGGTCTTCATTTCACCGAGCGCAAATGCTTCTGACCACTTGGAGAAATAATCCGTAGCGGCGAAGATGAAGCGATGACTTTTGCTTGATGGGGGAGAGATAGGACCTATGATGTCCATACCCCAAGCTTCGAAAGGCCATGAGATTGCTGTAGCATGTAGCAATTCTAGAAGCATGTGGACATAGTCTCCATGAATTTGGCATTGTTGGCAGCGTTTAACAAATTGCATTGCGTCATTTACAATGGTAGGCCAATAATAACCTGAGCTTTTTATCTGATCGTAGAGCTTAGGACCGGCCTGATGAGCCCCACAAAGACCAGCATGTACTTCTTTAAGAGTTTCCTCGGCCTCTTGTTTTGACAAGCAGCGTAGAAGTACTCCGTTGAAGGATTTTCTGTAAAGCATTTTTGAAGGAATATCCAAATGAAAGTTTGGGGCTCGTCTTTGAATGCTTACCCGCTCTTTTGGATCTTCAGGTAGGATTCCGAACATAATATAATCAATAAAAGGATCCCTCCAGTCACCGATTGGAGGTTTGAGGATGGACATCCAACTTCCAATCACTTGGTGGCATTCAGCGACTGCTTGGTGTGTGTTAAGAGGAGGGAGAATCCTTCTTTGACACACTGTAATTTGCATATTTTTCCCTTCTTGGATCGCCATGGATGCAGCAAGTCTAGCCAAGGCATCTGCACGGATGTTTTCACCTCTGGGGATGTGGGTGATATAACAGATGTCAAACTTTTGCCGAAGTGATTGCGCCTTCGTCAAAACTGCTGAAAAACAACGGTTAATATCCGTCATTTTCCAAGGAAAACTACGGACATGTCCGTCGGACCGACTATCGTTAAAACGTAGTTGTTTTTAAAAAACGATAGTTTTTAACAGTCGTCAAATTATAAAATAACGACGGTGTATAGACGTCGGCAAAAAACGACTGCTCAAAAAACAACTGCTTTGAGCAATCGTTTTTTCTTTTTATACATTTAAAAAATATTGAAAAACCCAGGCGTGCCCAGGTTTTTCAATATATTTTCGCTTGCAATGCATTAAAATCACATGTATTTTCATAAAAATATGGGCCCCACTCCAAATATTTAAAATCTTAATTACATTTATAAAATAATGCGAAGCCTATCAAGCTCATACAAAGGTTATGTACAGTAATCATACATTCAAAGCCCAAACAAAGGTCAC
>QPKB01000010.1:9812403-9886615 GCA_003546025.1 Camphora micrantha | reverse complement strand
ATGATGAGTCAACTTCTCCAATTGGAAAGAGCTTACTAATTACTCCTCCCAACGAGGCATGACATGGGCATCGGGTGCCGAAGCGTGGCAAATCTTCATTCGGCCGTCTCTTCAGTATGCTAAGAAGGTGTGAAGAGCGTTTGAGCTCATGGGTCAAGACTCTCTCTTCAGGTCACTTGGAAGCTGGCTTCGGCATGATCAAGCATGTGCAAGACATTCTTGCTGAGAGTTGAAATGGTTGGTCTCAATGTTACAGGCGCCAGGCATTTGTTAATGATATCATCGCACTGGGTAACAAGTGGCCTGAGACCGAGAGCTTTTCCAAATGGTGACTTTTTCAGGGAGATGTTTTTGAAGCCTTTCAGTGAGGTCAAATCCGAAATGTATGAGATCTCGCGGACTCGAAAACAGTTTGTTCGGGAGAGGAACATCATCGAGCCTGGCTATCATTGAGCTAAAACATGACCTACGCCGTCTTGATAGGGAGGTCATTGAGGCCAGACATTGTCTTGAGCTATTGGAAGAACAAGCTGCTGCCAAGTGGACTGCTATTGTGGAAGCTCGTGCTAAAGAAGGGACTCTCATTCGCCAGGTCGAAGAAGCTGACAGCAATCTCTTGAGGAAAACCCAGGAATACGAGCAATGACAAACGCTTTGGGAAAAGCTTCCTCATACTGAAGATGGGTCGCGGCGTTCTGCCGCATTTTATGGAAATATTTTGAAAAAGCGTGGCCTGGAAGCTTTGGAGGCTAACGCCAAGAGTCTGCTTGAGGAGTTGAATTTTTGGTTGAAGACCATGTTAGACTGAGTTGCTGAGTTGTAACGAACTCCTTTTCCTCTCTCTCTGTTTTTTTTTTTTTTTTTTTGTACCTCTATGTATAAACATTTTTGGTACTATAGATACCTTCTACTTAAATTCTTTTTTATGAAAGTAAGCAAAAGTTGGATGAGAAAGTTTGTTTGAGAACTTGATCAAAAGGTTGCCATTTTGTGAAAAACTTTTGTGAAATGATTGTTTTGGCATGAAAGCCAAATTTGAAATGGCATGAAAGCCAGATTTTGAGATGGCATGAAAGTCGAATTTTGAGATAGCATAAAAAGCTGAATTTTATGGCATAAAAGCCAAAATTTGTGTGTGGCATGGGAGCCGAAGCTTTTTTTTTTTTTTTATTGAAATGGCATGAAAGCCGAATTTTGGAAATTGGCATCAAAGCCGAATTTTTGGAAATGGCATGAAAGCCGGTTTTTTTGAATTTTGAAAACCAAGTTTTATTTTGTTAGCGTGAAAGTCGGGTTTTTTGATTTTTTGGCATGAATGCCAGGTTTTTGGCATTTATAGCCGGTTTCGGCATGAGAACCCAGTTTTGGTTTGAGAGCCAGTTTTTTGTGGCCTTGATAGCCAGGTTTTTGGGATAAGAGCCGAGTTTTTGGTTTTCGAAAACCAAGTATCGACTAAGAGTTGCCTCCTTGCTGAATGGTAATGCAAGTTTCGATGGAATGCTGCTTCCTTGCTAATTCGGTTGTGAGTATCGTTGGAATGTCGCCTCCTCGCGAATTGGGGTGCAAAGTATCGACTGAACGTCGCTTCCTTGCCTTTTCAGTTACGAGTATCGATGGAATGTCGCCTCTTTACGAATTGGGGTGCAATTATCGACTTAACGTCACTTCCTTGCTTTTTCAAAATATCGACTGACTGTCGCTTCCCCACGATTTTTAAAATTTGAGGTTTGTTCTGAAATTTGGGTGTTGTGGATATCAACTGGAATGTTGTGTCTCCACGATTTTTTGAAATTTGAGATTTTTTTTTTAAATTGGGGTTGTGGATTTCAACTGGAATGTTGTGTCTCCACGATTTTTTTGAAATTTTGCAAGTATCAACAAGGTGTCGCTTCCTTGTGATTTTGGAATTTTTGGAAGTATCGAATGGGGTTCGCATCCTTCCGATTTTTGGGTTTTACGAAGTATCGACTGAGCGTCACTTCTCCGCGGTTTTCTAAAAAACCATTTTTTGTTAAAAGACACGAGGGTCATAAATTTTGACTCAAAACCATTTTTGGTTGTAAAAGTCGGGGCGGACTAGGGTGGAAATTCCTGAGTCTTGATTTTTTGTTTCAAACCATAAATTTTGGGTTCAAGGATCGAAAATTTTGGTCAAGTCCGGGAAAAGACTCTTAAACTTGGATTTTTGGATTTGAATTTTGATTTTTTTTTTAACATTGGATTTATGAAAGTAAGCATTGTTTTGAAAGTTGTTTTTTAGAAATCTCCACATTATAAGGATGGAAATTCCAAAAGGGATGGGTTCGGTGAGCAAGTACCTAGAAATAGAGTTTGGCTATACTGGCATCGCTCTGACCCGTTGGAGGAAGTCTTCAAGGGTAGTACCGCTTCAAGAACTGGCCATTGATGGGCAGCATACATCTGTCATCCTCCATGTTTGAAAGAGTATATGCACCGTTGGAGAAGACTTTGTCGATGACGAAGGGTCCCTTCCATTTTGGTTCGAATTTGCCTTTGGATTTGATAGCAAAAAACCATTGGCCTTTTTACTGCAAGAATCAAGTCACCGTTTTCATAGGCGCGTTGCCTGACCTTCTTGTCGAAAGATCCTGCCATGCATGCTTGGTACAGCTCATTGCTTTGTAGAGCTTCAAGCCGTTTCTCATCGAGATTATCCAGCTCTTGGAGTCTTAACTTGACATTGCTTTTCTTGCGTCATATCATTTTGTAGAGATACCCTTAGGGAAGGAATTTGTACTTCCAAAGGGGCAACAGCTTCGCATCCATAGACCAAGGAGAATGGTATACTATGGGTTGGTCCTCGAACGGTAGTTTGATAGGCCCGCAAAGCTTCTGATAATTTATTGCCCCAGTCTCTTTTGTGACTAGAGACCATCTTCTTAAGAATTTTGCAGAGCATCTTGTTGAAGGCTTCTGCTAGTCCGTTCGCTGCTGGATTATACGGAGTCGATGGACAACTTTGGATTTTGTACTTGTTGTAGAACCTGTAGAATTTGTGATCTAGGAATTGTGGTCCGTTATCATGGACGAATCTTTTAGGTATGCCGAAGTGACAAATAATGTTGGTGCCCAAGAATTGCAGGATTGATGAGGTCTTCATTTCACCGAGCGCAAATGCTTCTGACGACTTGGAGAAATAATCCGTAGCGGCGAAGATGAAGCAATGACTTTTGCTTGATGGGGGAGAGATAGGACCTATGATGTCCATACCCCAAGCTTCGAAAGGCCATGAGATTGTTGTAGGATGTAGCAATTCTAGAAGCATGTGGACATAGTCTCCATGAATTTGGCATTGTTGGCAGCGTTTAACAAATTGCATTGCGTCATTTACAATGGTAGGCCAATAATAACCTGAGCTTTTTATCTGATCGTAGAGCTTAGGACCGGCCTGATGAGCCCCACAAAGACCAGCATGTACTTCTTTAAGAGTTTCCTCGGCCTCTTGTTTTGACAAGCAGCGTAGAAGTACTCCGTTGAAGGATTTTCTGTAAAGCATTTTTGAAGGAATATCCAAATGAAAGTTTGGGGCTCGTCTTTGAATGCTTACCCGCTCTTTTGGATCTTCAGGAGGGATTCCGAACATAATATAATCAATAAAAGGATCCCTCCAGTCACCGATTGGAGGTTTGAGGATGGACATCCAACTTCCAACCACTTGGTGGCATTCAGCGACTGCTTGGTGTGTGTTAAGAGGAGGGAGAATCCTTCTTTGACACACTGTAATTTGCATATTTTTCCCTTCTTGGATCGCCATGGATGCAGTAAGTCTAGCCAAGGCATCTGCACGGATGTTTTCACCTCTGGGGATGTGGGTGATATAACAGATGTCAAACTTTTGCCGAAGTGATTGCGCCTTCGTCAAAACTGCTGAAAAACAACGGTTAATATCCGTCATTTTCCAAGGAAAACTACGGACATGACCGTCGGACCGACTATCGTTAAAACGTAGTTGTTTTTAAAAAAACGATAGTTTTTAACAGTCGTCAAATTATAAAATAACGACGGTGTATAGACGTCGGCAAAAAACAACTGCTCAAAAAACGACTGCTTTGAGCAATCGTTTTTTCTTTTTATACATTTAAAAAATATTTGAAAAACCCAGGCGTGCCCAGTTTTTCAATATATTTTAGCTTGCAAATGCATTAAAATCACATGTATTTTCATAAAAATATATGGCCCCACTCCAAATATTAAAATCTTAATTACATTTATAAAATAATGAGAAGCCTATCAAGCTCATACAAAGGTTATGTACAGTAATCCATACATTTCAAAGCCCAAACAAAGGTCACATGCACCTTTACATATAAAAGTAAAATACAACAAACAGGCAGTCATCGCGTCTGCAAAGGTAGGTTTTGCGTCGGCAAAAGATTTCCCAACGCATTTCCATGCGTCGGCCACACGTTGGCAACCATGTGTAGCCAAATCCATAGCCAACGCTATTTTAACTGCGTCGGCATATCCCTGGACAATTGCCAACGCACTGCAACGTCGGCCAATACGTCGGCAAAGAGATGTGCGTCGGCAAAGAGTCCAACTTTCATGATTCGAAAACCATTTTTGCCAACGCAGTACCAGCATCGGCAACATAAACGCCGACGCTGATAGTGCGTCGGGAGTTCCTAGTAATGGCCGACGCTGACAGCGCGTTGGGAATTCATAGTAATGGCCGACGCGTGTAGTGCGTTGTAAATTCCTAATAATGGACGATGCTCGTAGTGCGTTGGGAATTCGTGGTAATGACCGACGATGATTAAGCGTTGGGAATTCATGACATAGCCGACCCTACCAATGCGTTGGGAATGCATGAAATAGCCGACGCTACCAATGCGTTGGAAATCCTTTGCCAACGCAACCAATGCGTTGGAAATGTGTTATATCTTTGAGCTAAAGCGTTGGGAAATGCAACTTTGCCGACACACAATTCACGTCGAGAAATGTTGTTATACATATTTTTTGCAACGCACGATGGTGCGTCGGGAAAGATTATTATTATTATTATTTTAAATTAAATCTTCATTTATCCCTGTATACCACAAATAAAAATCTAAATACTTGTTCAAACCACCAAACTTGATACACAACCCAATTTAAAATAGGTTCATTAACAAATCGAACATAACATCCATAACCAAATATCCTACATCCATAAACCAAAATAAACCAACAAATCTCTAAAATACACAAATATTACTACTTGATAATTTCTAAAAATCTTTAACATATACAAATGTCTGCGATCAAAATAAAAAAGGTAATCCCTAAGAGCCCGCAGCCAGCACAATAAAATCCAAAATCAATCTGCAAAACCAATAAAGAACACTGTGAGAATACAAGTAGCAATAAATTCTTGCAAGGCAAAGCATTCACTCCAAAAAAGATCTTGGGATAATGAGACAATATTAAATTAACATAATACTTTTATATAATCAATTTACAATATCCATATGACAATAATGTTGAACACTGATTATAAGAACTGATTGTTTATCAAGATTAAGGAACAAGTTTTTTTTCTATGGAGAAAATATTTGAGAGAAATTCACATATAATGACCTGTTTTTAACATTACAGACAACCATTTGCATTTCTGTTTACAAATAACCCCCCTCTGCTAATCTACAAACTTTGGTCAATGACCTTGACTTTCAAAGGTTAATTTGTTTCATCATTGATGGATCCAACACACTTTAATTTAATAAGATCAAGAATTTCTTGGATCTAAACTAACTAGACATACCCAGATTTAAGTTTTTTTTTTTTTTTTTTTTTTCATTGTCAATTGAAATTTAATCTGAATGAAGCTTCATATAAGGAAACTTCTATCATTTTATAATGAAACATAACAAATTTCCTTGATTAATCAAAACCTGGCCTTTCAGTAAAGGTTAAGGGTGGTTCACCAAGATTCTCAAATTAATGGAGGTGGCTACTTGCAACAGGACTGGCCTTGGGACCCAGCACACTGCAACATACATCACCAAAAAGAAACTCCAAAAAACAGAGCACATCTCAAGAGAAGAAGCCAGCACAAGAGCCAAACAAAAATAGAGAACAGCTCAGAGAATCTATAAGAAGTTTGTAAGGATTGGCCAACCGTCCTTAGAGAATCTTGATTCTCAATAGTCTGCTATTGCAAGGTTTAATGAGACTATTGCAAGGTTTAATGTGGCCCCCACACGGTGGTGAACCCGGGCATCCTAGTGGAAACCGTTTCCTTTACACAGTACAAATATGATGCATATAACAGCAACATACAAGCACAAAAGCCGTGCACTATGTCTATGCCTTCAATAAATTAATACTGACTTTCTTCTTCTACTGTTACACTTTGTTGGCATTCTCCAAATAAAAACAAACTCTTCTCTCTCTCTCTGATTGGGAAATTCACATGTCCCTCATTTCCTCCACCCTCCTTACTCCTCATTATCCCTCTTGTTCTCTTCTTCATCTTTCCCTTAGGCCCACGCCAGTTTTCTCTCTTGAATCTCACCAGTACCCCATCGACCCCACAAAACCACACATTGATAAGCCATGAAATTATACCAAACCAACAAACTTCAGCAATCTATGAAGATTTCGTCGACAGTCGTCTTTCTGTCTTCAACACCACCACAAGTACCAACAATTCTCATCCAACTACAACCAATGAGGTAAGTTGAAAATCTCACCAGTTCCACCCTTCGCCATCTCTTCTCTTCCTCTTCTTCCCCATCTTCTCCTTTCCCTTCTCCATCTCCTTGCTGCACCTACACAAACCCACTCCACTGCACAACTGCTGCCATCATGTTGCTTAGATCAAGCAAATGCAGGTGGTTCTGTTTTCACACTGAAAGTTGATCATGTGGCCATCAGCCCCAGATCATCACCTATGAAAATTTAGTCACTTATATTTCCTATCAAAAATTGGCCTCCGGTTGGTGCATTTTTCCCTTCTAGAGTGTGCTTAGATACCTTTCAAACATGTGATCATTAAAGTTGAACGCAATCGACCCATTAGTCTTCGTCTTCCACAGTTCTGAGCTCTTTAAAGAGTGCACACTTCACCTCACCAAACAGTGCACTACTTTACATAGGAGGCACTTTCTCCACTTGCACACTGCTTCTCTTCACAACACACTCAACAATAAGGTACTCTCAGTTTCATCACTTCATCTTAAAAAGTTTTTAACACTTTAGTTTAGATTGCTTGGAGGGCTGCCTTGGGGAACAGAGCTCATTCTGTCTTGTCCGCCTCCAATCCCAATTCAGTTTCTACGTTTATGAGGTGGCAAAGGGGAAACTGGGCCTTACTGGCATAGGTGGAATATTAAAGGGTGATCAAACCAACATCTTGGCAACGTACTCAGGTCCAATATATGTCTAATATTCGAATGCACTGGAGCTTAATCCTGTTCTCCCCAGGATTAAAAGATGAGACACAGATTATTGAATGGGATACCCCCAAATGAAAATATTAGCTACTCACAATCCAGATCAAGTTTTCAACATGATCATATAATTGACTGAGTCTTTATTTTTCCTTCTAATGACAATACATCATCATGATCCAGGATTCAAGCATGCATTTGGGTCAAGCCGAAAAACCCAGTCTTGCTGCCTGCCGTGCAATGATGCAACCGAACTCATGGTCTTAATCAGGATTAAAGAAGCGGCCATTACGCATATTCATTAACAGTTAATTTATGTTCTTAATCTCTATCTACACTTTCTAACCTTATCTCACTCATAATGTAATAATTATTCTTATATGTTAAGATATTTTATATCAAACTTACCACCGTCACTATATCTCTCTTTAATTCAAACTTTATATCATATGGTTTACTATCTACAAATGTAAGGTGCACAACAAAAGATTCTCATGATTTAAAAGAAATCTTTTAAGAAAGTATTTTTTTCTTAAGTCTCTAAAGAATTATTATTTTGTCATAAGAGTTATAATATGGTGTTTTCTTATGGAGTTCCCATACTCAGATGTAAAAACTGAAATCAGATGAAACTAGGTAGCAATGCAGTTCTAAAAGCGAAATAACAAGTATAACCATGCAACTGTACTCACCTGAACAAATCTTTAGCTTCCCGTGGAGCCCAAACCGCCTAAGCCGACTCGCTGGAGCAGCATCTGAATTTGACTCGCCTGTGTAGCTGCCTGATCTTGTATCACTTCCTGCTGACGCCGCAAATCCTCTTGTTCCTTCTGCGCCTCTTCACACTGTCGCCGCAACTCCTCTTGTACTCTCTGCGACTCGGATAACTGCTGACGTAAGCTGCTCACCTCAGTCGCCACCACAGTACTACTGGATATTGATGCTAGGCCCCTCGAGCGGTACCCTTGCCTCCTCGCGACCCTCTTCCCTAGCACCTCCTCTATCAATTGTTGCTGCGCCACTGGGGAGCCGCTCACCTCAGACTGCGACAGTCCTAACTCCAACCTTTGCTGCATTCTCAAAGAATATATATAAACTTATAATATATGTAAATGTCACTACATAAAGTATGACATACAAATGAATTTTCAATAACTCACATATGTCGCTTCAGCATGAGGTGTGATCCACTTGTTTTGCTTCTTGCTCCAGTGTTGTTGCCGGTATAATTCCGCTTGGGAGGATGGAGCTTCCACAGCAGGCGTGATTGACAACCGCTGTGCAAACGATTGAGAGCCAGAGGTATGAGTCGTCTTCACTTGCTTCCGGCTCATTGAATTCCTCTGTGATTGAAACTGCAAATTACAAGTAAAAACGAATGTAGTTAGCTTATTTAGAAAAAGCTCGAGGGAACATAACATTGGATTTTGTTACCTTCCACTCAGGTGTCTCCCATTTATGCTCTATCATCCATATCCACTGGTCCGCCCTCTGTGGATCCGGTGGGTACTGCCTCGGATCATGTCCCTCTCCCAATAACTGCTTATACTTAATGTGAAGCTCGGACCTGAACTCTCTATATATATGCATGGCAAGTTTCTGGACAGCCATTTTCACGGCCTGGTCGGTCTTCCAGTCGCCGAAGTCAAACTTTTGCTGTCATTTCAAACTCCATAAGTTGAGTAATAAACAATGATGCATTTAAAAGGCAAAAAAACATATCAAACTCCACATCCATCAGATAATTTCATGGGATTATCTACATGAGTGCCAAAGGGAAGCAACCAAAAAACCACCCCTCCTACATCACTGGATCCAGAAGCATGAATGACAAGATTCAATGCAGCACGATTCAAAGCATATAGAATAGGAAGTCAAAGTTCATTTTTTTACCTCAGCTGCCACGTAGACTGCCTCCCTAGACCCTTCATCAACCTTAATCCATGTTGGTTTGTCATAAGGTGCAATCCTCCGGATATGACTACCTAGCTCAACCGCGAATGTGGAGGCATTTGAACCCTCGAATGCCCCCGATACTTCGCCCAATGGAACATTCAACTTAACACCAAGAGCCTTCATCCTCTTCTCTGACGCCGAGCCCACCACCTTGCCCCGCACACGTCGAGAGGTTGATGCTACAACCATAAAAAAGATAGTTAAGTGTTACTTTAAACATAAACAAATGAAGTTTGGAATATAATAGGATCCAATATTACTTACCAACGCTACTATGCGTAGACTGACTGGCAACATGCTCTAGGACCGTAGACTGACTGGGAGCACGCTCTGGGACCGTAGACTGACTGGGAGCACATTCTGGGGCCGTAGACTGACTGACTGCACTGCGGTGTCTCTTTCTCCCTTGACCAGCCATGTTTGCGAACTGAATAACACAATCAATGAGCATATATATATCAATAATAAGTCCCATAATTGAACGATGTTTGATGACCTATATAATAACATGTAACATTAATGATCTACCACACAGTAATATTACCTCATCTTCCAAGTCATCTTCACCCGAGGAACTCGACTCTTCTTCACTCCTGGATGGCCTGTACTCCATGTTAACCTCATCATCTTCTTCTTCAGGTGAGACCCGGCGTCGCGCTGGACCTTCAAGTGCTCGTTCTAAAGGCCGTGCACCTAGCTCATTTAATCTGGAGATTTTCCTTTGAATGTTACTATTTCGATTTGCCCCGTAAGAATTTTTCTCCCGAGTCAATGCTCCAGGCTTGACATAAAGTTTTCTTTTGGGAGGCATTTTTAACTGCTATAATTAATAAATTGACATAAAATAAAACATATATGCTTAGAACACACAAGCGGGAAGAACAACTTGCATATAAATAAACACATTAAAATGAGGACTGAAAGGTAAAATAATGAATTCATAACAATACAATACTTGTCCGCACACATGAAAAAAAATAAAAATAAAACAAGTTTACATATCATATTCCATATCAGAATCAATATCAGCCTCGGACTGATCAGTTTCATCTTCATTTACGTATTCTGCCAATGTATCATCCTCATTATCACCATTATCGGCAATGGGTTCATCACGGCCATCTGTTGGTTCATTATCCTCAAGGATGATCTCTGGTTCAATGTCATCCCTAGTGTAAGGAAAGGAAAAATCCTCTTGAACAGGGACGAAGACACTTTCATTGGTTTCTTCCTGTTGGTAAGGCTCATTTGTCACATTTTGTCCACTATCTTCATCTCGCCTTGGCACATCCCAAATTCCTCGATGCTTGACATGTTCCACAACTTTCCAATTTGGGCCTAATTTGGTATCATTGATGTAGAAGACCTGATTTACCTGATTTGGCAGGGCAAATGGATCCTCCTTATACCACCGACCCCTAACGTCAACACTTGTGACGTGTGAATCGATATGTATTCTATCTTTACGCCCGGTATTATACCACTCACATTTGAACAAAACCACTTTAGAACCATTAATGTATGACAATTCAAATATGTTGGACACGTAACCGAAAAAGTCAATTATTTTTCCATTGTGTTCCCCCTCAACAACCAACCCACTATTCTGGCTCTTGTGACAGTTGTCGCGATCTCTAGTGAGGAAACGGACACCATTGACCATACAACCTGAATATTGATGCACCAGACAATTAGGACCATTTGCCAATGCCCACAGTTCATCGGTTGCATATTGAGACCGTTGAGATCTCAGTTGATTCATCTGCATTAATTAATAGAGCATGAAACATATAAATTAGGTTACACAGGTGCTTAATGTTTCGGGTTAACAAAATTTATTGTGAATTTATCGTACGTACATGATTTTTGAACCATCCAGAGAACTCTTCCCGTTGTATATTAGTGATGTTGCGTCCCACAGGCACGTGCACTTGCCTCTTGTGCTCCCTTCTCAGGGGATTAGTGACAAACAGTGTTATTAGTGACACATAGGGAGATAAAGAAATTTACATGTTATGATTAGTTAAACTGAACCACTTACTCTAGATAAGGTATGACCTCAGGAGTGTTATACAACACAAACCAATGGGCCAAGTTGCGTTCCATATGTGACACGTTGGGAGCCCTCGTGATAGGTGCAAAGGGACGGACGCGTTGGGTGAAGACGTCCAACCCTGGGCCTCGTTCGCCCCCATCGTCATTCCGTTCTTCCAGAACTTCTCCCTTTAGGTACCTCTTGATAAAATTAACACTCTCTTTGGCAATATATGCCTCGGCGATCGAACCTTCTGGCCGAGCTCGATTGGTTACGTATCGCTTAAGTGTTCCAAGAAACCTATAGACATAGCGATCAACAATTAAGATTAAAAAACTAAAATATAGTTACACTAATCAACAATATAAAGATGGGTAATGCAATCACCTCTCAATTGGATACATCCATCGATATTGCACCGGTCCGGCAAGCATGGCCTCGCGAGGCAAGTGAACTGCCAAATGGACCATCACATCAAAAAATGCAGGTGGAAAAATCCTCTCCAACTTACACAATATGAGTACTATCTTTTTCTCAAGTACTTCCAAGTTGCTCCGTCTTAATGTCTTCGAGCAAATGTCCTCGAAGAAGCTGCCCAGCTCAAATAGTGTTGTCCATATCTCTTTGTTCACATACCCACGCATGCCGATCGGAAGAAGACGCTGTAGAAGAACATGGCAATCATGGCTTTTCAGGCCCGCTAATTTCCCGTTCTTCGAGGTCACACACCTCGATAGATTCGCAGCATACCCATCTGGGTACTTGATCGATTTCAGATATTCATAAAAACTATTTCTCTCCTTTGGGGCTAATGTGTATGAAGCAGGAGGCTTCTCATTTCCCCGTCCATTGCTTCTACTCCGTAGATGCAATTCCGGCCTAATATTCATATCTGCCAAATCCAGACGGGCATACTCGGTATCCTTGTTCCCCTTGTCCATGCCCAACATTGTTCCAAGGTGACTTTCACATATATTCTTCTCTACGTGCATGACATCAATGTTGTGTCTAACCTTAAGTTTCTTAAAATACGGAAGCTCATAAAAAATGCTTTTCTTCTTCCAGTTCAATTCTTCAGGATCACGAGGTCTTTTCTTATTGCTAGAGTGCTTCCCAAACCTTGTTTCCGGCAACCGATCCAATTGTGCTTGTACCTTTTCCATCGATGGTAACTCCAATGACTTCACCCGATTCTCATTATTACCGTTAAAGTCTTTAAGGCGTCTCCAGTTGTGGTTCTTTGGCAAGTAAGCTCGATGGCCCGTGTAACCAACCTTCCTATTCAACTTAACAGCTAAGAATTCATCATTACAATGGGGACAAGCCATGTAACCTTTCGTGGTCCACCCAGATAAGTTGCCATATGCTGGAAAGTCGTTTATGGTCCACAACAGAGCTACACGCATATTGAAGGTCTGTTTGCTATAGGCATCGTAAGATTCAACACCTTTCTCCCACAACTCCTTCAATTCATCAATCATGGGTCGGAGATAAACATCAATATCATTCCCAGGTTGACGCGGCCCAGGAATAAGTAATGACATAATGAAGAATGGCTCCTTCATGCACATCCAGGGTGGCAAGTTGTATGGCATAAGTATGACAGGCCACATACTGTAGGAAGTGCTCATGTCCCCGAAAGGGTTGAACCCATCAGAGGCTAGCCCCAGCCTTATGTTACGAGTCTCCGCGGCAAAATCCGGATTATCCTTGTCAAAATCCTTCCATTCATCACAATCGGCCGGATGCCTACATATCCCGTCATCTCTGCGTTTGTCACTATGCCATCTCATGTGCTCAGCAGTCTTTCGGGACATGTAGAGTCTCCGTAACCTCGGTGTCAATGGGAAGTAGCGCAAGACTTTATGAGGTATCTTCTTACCCTTCCCAATATTGACTCTATATCTGGACTCACTGCATACTGGGCATTTATCCAGACTTGCATTCTCCTTCCAAAACAAGGCGCAATCATTCTCACAAGCATCAATGTGTTCGTATCCCAATCCCAAGTCACGCAGTATCTTCTTCGCAACATAAATAGACTCAGGAACCAAGTTACCGTTTGGCAGAATGGCCCTCTGTATTTGCATCAAATTGTTGAACGACTTGTTGCTCCACTTTCCCTCAACCTTTTGCTCTATCATCTTAACAACAAAGTCTAACAGAGTGTTATCTGGAGAGCAGCCAGGGTACAAAGGGCGCTGAGAAGCATCCAAAATCCTTTCGAAGTGACGTATAGCGTTACCGTGGATGGTCTCAGCCTCAATGTAAGTTCCCATGTAATGGTCGTGCATCATTTCTGGGTATTCGTCTCGATCCTCATAGTCACTATCAATATCCTCATGTCCCGGTTCGACTACTACATTCACTAGAGGTGTTGTTTCTCCATGGTAGATCCAGGTCTTGTAGGACTCTTGCATACCCTTATGGAGAATATGAAATTTCACAGTAGCAAAGTCAAGCCTACGACTGTTCAAGCAAACCCTACACGGGCAATAAATTTGAGTAGCCTCCCCCGCATTCGCCTTTGCAAAATCAATAAATGACTTCACCCCTCTCTGATATTCTTGACCAAGTCTTGCCATCTTATTATTACTATCAAGTGTCGTCCAAGTCTTGTCCATATCTAGTCTTTTAATCAGAGAAATCTAAACAAGATATCCACACAAATTAAAAGCATGCTTTCATCAAACCGATAGAAGAAAAAAAATAATAAACAAAGAGGATAAATAATAATTTTAAGAGTGATAAATAATACATTTTTTCTCTTCTAGACTTTTCTTTCTAATAATATGTTTTCAACCCAGGCCTTTGCTGTTAGTTTGTATTTTAACCAAATATGATGGAAAACTAGATGTTATTATCAAAGAAAGCAAACAAAAGGACAAGTCAGTGAAGAACAAATTCAATAAATAATGCGAAAATAAATAAAAGACAGAAGATACAAGTGGGTATTTATATAATTTAAATCACAAACAACAACAGATGGCTGATCCACACTCTCTCGTGTTTCATGGGACCAGTGACCCTCACATACTGCCCTGTTTTTCTGATGTGTCAAGTTGAAGCCATAAATTACCAAGTTGTGCTAGCATGATTCTGTAAATACACAAGAGCATGGGATAAACTCCATGAATGGGGCCCATGCAAGTCCACATTTTCATGATACCAAAAATTGAAAGAATTTGGACAATCATATGTGGACTTTTTACTGAAAAATATGTGTATTCTGTTTATTGGAACATAAGGACCTGTTAAAACACATCAGTTGTAACAACAAAAATTTATACTATATTTAAGTTGTCTAAATGAGGGTTTTTTTTTTTTTTTTTAATCACTAAAGAGGGATTCTTGTTGAAAGATATGTAGTTCAACTATATCTGGATAAAGATCTGATTCAAGGGAGAAAATATTAAATATTTCATATCATAATGTGATGATCTGATCTTCGATGAATGTGTTGTTTTTTTAGGACAAATAGTTCTATGGTGATGTCCCCCATGGAAGTCTTAAGTTTTTTAGCCAACTCCAATCTCTTTATTAGTTGAATTTAGTAAGCATAAGTTAAAACACAATTCTGGTGAAATGTTCTGCCAATTAAAGACCACACATAGATATTGTTTTAACATGATCATCTCTATTTCTTAGAGCTGCTTTACAGTTTATGTGTAGGCTGTCCTTCATGTAGTTGTGAGCTGATCTTGACCCTTTGACCTAACCATGAGAAGGAAACATCTACATGTCCAAACTCCACCATATTTTATCATCATATAAATGGGTCTCAAAACATAACCATCACTACAACAAAATACATGTTCAACTTAAAAAGCATGTCTTGAATTTAACTCAACAATCTTTATTCAATCTAGCTTATCTTAATGTTAGTCATGTATCTCGATACCAAAACACTAAGAAGATAGTAATTTAAGATATTTGCATTAGAAGATACCAAAACTCTAAGAAGATTGAAGTTAATAAACATGTCTGGTACATGGGCTTTCTTTACCCATTTTGTCTTTTCATATAAATGTAAACAATTAAAGAGCCTTTGTTCTTAATCTGGATAATGCTTTGAAAGTAGCCTAAAATCCCAATACATGTTCAACTTGAAAAAGCATGTCTTGCATTTAACTCGACAATCTTTATTCAGTCTTCAATCTAAGAAGATAGTAATTTTAAATATTTGCATTAGAAGATACCAAAACACTAAGAAGATAATAGTTTTAAATATTTTCATTAGAAGTAGAAAAGTAGGTAGAAAATTACTAGGCTATTATTTTCTTACCTTCAGTACCCGCTTGCACCTACCCAATTTGAAAAAAAAAATTTAAATTGGGTAACTGATTTAATTAATCATCTGTTTATGTGCCTGTCATATAAGATTCAACCATAGCTTGGCGCACAAATTGTCCTTTCAATCGTGGTTGCTGCTCTGCAAGCTTTTTCCTACTATGATACCTGACATGTTAAAAAATTGAAAAAATTATCAGTCAAGATTCAGTTGCATAAATTCTTCAATTTCATATGTAAGTGTAATAGTGCCAACATAATAGTCACAAGGAATTAGATGCAAAGAACTCTAAAACCTCTGACTATATAATAACCAACATACTTATACTCGCAAGCAAAAGAATTTAAAGCCTAAATCTTTGAAAATGTAAAACTTTTGAGGCATTTAATTCCACAGATGCTGGGCTAGCATAGTCTATTTATTTGATCAACCCCATGGAAAGGAAATAACACAAAAAGTTCCTGCAAAATATCCTAAGCCCTGTAAGGCAGTAACTCTACAATCAGTAATATATAGTTGACTAGAGGAATAAAGCACATCCTTCCAGAGAAAAAGAACAAAAAATGATGAATTATGATTTTGAAAGGAATGATCCATGTGTGAAGAAGGCCTTTGAACTGGGAAGTGTTCCCACCTCTAATTTGCAAAAGCCATATAAAGAGGAAGGGGATGGCCATGGATGCGAAGGATACCTCCTTTATTACCATTCCTCAGATGATTCTAACAATCAAGAGACTAAAAATATGGTCCAAAATGGACTCGATCATCTGCTCAGGTAATTCAATGGAATCCCTATAGTCTTAAGTTGGGCCCTTCTTGTTCAATGATCCCAACAAGGCCCTGGACCCAGGTCTAGTCTATGACATTGATGCAACAGACTATGTGCGGCTCCTTTGTGCAATGAATTACACAAAGGACCAAATTTCACACCATCACTAGGTCGCCTTCATATAATTGCTCGGACCCATCTAATGATCCCAGTTATCCATCTTTCATTGCCTTTGTCAATGCAAATGATTCCCCTTCATTTAAGGAATTTCGAAGCACAGTGACAAATGTTGGGAATGGAATCTCGACGTATAGTGCCAAGGTGACACCATTAGAAGGTTTTACAGACAATGTTGTGCCGAAGAAGCTGGTTTTCAAAGAGAAGAATGAGAAACAGAGCTTCATGCTGGTGTTAAAGAGCAGTTCAAAGATGAAAAAGGCAGTGATTCATGGTTACTTGTAGTTTGCACTGCGCACATCCAAATCCTATAGATCCACATCCAAATCCTATAGATCCATATAGTCATTCCCTACAAGTATGCATATTTGTGCATATGTGTGGCTCGCTGCTTGCAAAGAAAATGAAATATCAGATTACTCATATATCTGAAGCAATTTTTGCTTGCAATTTTAACTCATATATCAGATCCATATGAGCCATTCTAGATTTCCTTAGCATGAAGGCCCCTTTTCCTTCTTCTGTTGACCAAAACAATACCAAACAAAGAAATCAACCAAAGGGCTGCTGGGCAGGAGGTTGCTGGCGGGCAGAGGATCTGGGCGGGTGGAGGCAAGGGCGGTGGGGGAAGAGGGAGGACTGGCCGGCATAAAGAGAGATGCAGAGAGAAATCATACCTTGGCTTGCTGCAGTTGCAAGAAGAAGACGATTCCGAAGAAAGATTTGGCTTGCTGCAGTTGCATGAAGAAGACGACTCCGAAGATTGGTTTGGCTTGCTGCAGTTGCAAGTAGAAGACGTTTCCGATGGAGGGTTTCGATTGCTGCAGTTGCAAGAAGAACAAGGTTAGGAATAAGGGTGCTGCAGTTCTGAGAAGAAGAAATTTTGAAGAAGGGTTTAGATGAAGGAGAATACACGGGCCTGAGTCTTTTATAACGCTGGAATTTTTAGCGGGAGATCCTATGGCCCACCAAGAATTAGGTTTATTTCACTCAATATAATACTAGCTCCTAAAATTAAAATATATCTTTAGCCTCAAAAGCGTAGGCCGCCGCAAAAGGTTAGACGCTAAAAACTAAAAAATTTTAATTTCCACCAAAATTTGGCGCCATTAGAGTGGGATTTATATAGGCAGCCACTGCTAAGAGCGCCGCTAAAAGTAAATTAAAATTGACTTACGGACTCAAAATACAGGCCTTATGTGTTTTTTTCAAGTTGGGTAGAGGCTTTCCTTATATATGAGTCCAACCCTCGAGGAATAACTACCATACCTTTATAAGGTATCGTCAGATCTCATTTTGAATAGAGGTTATCTCATCGTACGATTGAACACACAAAAAAAAAAAAGTTAAAAAAAAACAACATTTTTTTAGCCATGATTTTCTGTTCAGTCAATCTTACAGTGGTTCCAACTCAATTCTAAACAAAAAATTGGGATACCCCATAATTAAATGTTTTTGACTATTTTGTACGACTCTGATTATCCATATATGGGCACGAGTGGTACCCATCCAAAAAAAGTTCTCACCATACTCCACTAGAAGCTATTGTAGTTGCCCCCAGGATAAAAAATTAAAAAATTAAAAAATAAAAACCCATGAAAGTGGTAGAGAGTTAGGAATAAATCAAAGCGATTGAAACGGAGTGCTCTTATTATTTTGGCAAAAAAGAATTCTACTAAATGGGGCTTTGTGGACGCAAACCTGTGCATCGCCAGTAGGCAAAATATTTGTATGTTTTCCACAACTTTTGCCAACGTGGTCTTACTTGTGTTGGTAAAAGTAACAATTCTCAGTGACTTTTGCCAACGCAGTTCAAATATGCATCAGAAATAAGACTTTTGCCATCGCCAATTTTCACTGCGTTGGCAAATAGTGTCGGGAAAGTTTTTCCACGGCTTTTGCCAACGCGGTCTTACTTGCGTCGGTAAAAGTAACAATTCTCCGTGCCTTTTGCCAACACTACTTTTCACTGCGTCGGAAAATAGTGTTGGGAAAGGTAAGTTTGTCATAAATGGGGCTTTGGGGACGCAACTCATACGTTGGCAATGGTATGAATAAAAACTTAGACCTTTCCCAACGCACAACTGTGCGCCGCCAGTAGGCAAGATAATTGCCAACGCATTATTGCGTCGCCATTAGAAACAAACGCGTTGGCAAAACTTTCCCTCTCTTTTGGGGGGTTTTTTTGTTGGCGCCAATGTGGTTTCCATAGCTTTTGCCAACGCGATCTTACTTGCGTCGGTAAAAGTAGCATTTTCTATGACTTTTGCCAACGCAATTCAAATTTGTGTCGGCAATAAGACTTTTGCCAACACAAATTTTCACTGCGTCGGCCAATAGTGTTGGGAAAGGTGCATTTTGTTGTAGTGAAAGCATTCCATAAATCCCTATATAAACAAAGTTCAGCTTGCTGCAACCGGTTGTAGCTTCAATCCCTGCAAAAACAGAAAAAGATACTACATCAAACAATTTGCAACATCAAATCCATTCTACTCATCCACATGAGTTACTTCTTATTTAAGAAAAGAGTATGAGTTAAGCTAACGACATCAACCACAACATTTCAAATGAGAAAAACACCATCAACCTGAAACTACAACATGCTCTTCTCTTTTGAGAACAAAGAAGAACCCCATAACATGAAAATCAGTGAGCAAGCTCTATTCAATAACAACAAATCTAACCAAACTAAGGACTAATAGAGCACAATGACTTAAATTGTCAGCATCAAACCCATTAAACATTGTGACTAATGCGTAAGGGAGATGATGATAAATAATGGTTGGAAAATATATATAAGAGAAGGACACGTAAACAAATGGGAGAAAAATTAAAGGAGTTATACCAAAACCAATATGAATAATTATACATTAAGAGTGATTAATCAATCATCACTCCATGAGTTAATAAAGACTAGAGGGAAAAAATAAATAAAAAAGTACTTGCCTTGTACCAGTATTTAAGAGAGATCATATCTGCATCTATAGCAAACCAACCTTCCATTCTACATGGGTACCATTGCAATATGTTAGAGGCAAGTCCTTGCATACAAGAAAACTTAAGGTTTAAATGGAACTCAAATTCTAATATCAATGCAAGTAATAGAGCATATCTTAAGAATCAACAAGAAACCGTAAATCAGAGCGCCTCTCAAGAACTTAACTAGAGAATGGGATCTTTTCTAATTACTTATGGTCCGAACATTAACTAGAGAAAATCATAGAATGTAAAGCTTGAAAGATTAAAGAATCAAACAATGAATTAGTGCTTGAAATAAAGAAGTTGAAAACAACCTCTCCAAGTCATGGTCAAACAACACAGAATTGTCACCACAGGTTCGGTAAAGTGGCAGTCTCAGTCTTCCAATTAATGGTGCCAAGATTTTTTCTTTGCAAACCCCATGTAACCTGAATCATGATCGACAACATACAACACATCTATTTAGACTTGCTTTGAGAAAATACATTTTCTAAATTAATTGCAAAATGATAAATTGTGTCCCAGCAAATAAGCGTACCATGTTGCACCCATGTGAACAACAAAACCAAACGAGTAGTTGGTGTAAACTCGGCCGCCAATTCGATCTCAAGATTCCAAAATAACAGCCTGGGAATAACAGATTATATCAGGTCAAACAACATTCTAACATGAGCAACACATGTCATGCTAGATTACACCAAAGATGAATGCTATAATGCTACAAAAAGATGAACTGCAAAATTCCTTTTCACACCAAGCTACATGTCTTCTTGTTCTTTTTTTTTTTTGTGCTGTCGAAGGATAATGAATATTTATTTAAGTGATGCTGTTACAAGAAGATTGAGCATGAAAACACAAAAGGTAACCCCCCATAGTCTCGACCGTGCAGTAGTGCAATTTTGTAAAGCTTAATCTCCATTGTCTTAATGGTCGTTCTAGTTGCATCCACCTTGTTTAAATATGCAACTCGTGAGTACGACGCTGGGCTCTACCTTGTCTTGTGGTGGCGCATTACTTGAAGAAGATGCGTCATTCACAATGTCACTGAAGAAGGCCCTTGTGTAGGTTGTTGCCCCCTCTAATTCTAACTCGATGCTTTTGATATAAGTTTCTCAGAATTATGTCATTTAACTTGCTGATTTTCTATGCTGAAAGATTGTCATGATTATCAGATGCTATATTTGATACTTTTGGTTGTATGATGGTCTGTTCTTGTTCAAAAAAAAATAAAAATTTAATAATAATAATAATTTTTTTAGAAAGTTCATTATCAGTTTGTCTTGAGTAACCCTGCAAAATCATAGTGGCTTTTTTTTAGACCTAGATAGATCCAATACCAATAAATGAACCCCCCCTTCAACCAAATTAGAAAAAAAAGAAAGAAAAACAACTTGCTCCATTCCCAATCTCCATCTGTAAAAGACTCAGATCAGAATCCAAACCTATCAAAACTCCATAATCCATCCAATAGCATATATAACTAAGTACAATCACCAAAGCTACAAAACAAAATCCCTCCAATCATAGCTCCATTCCAACTCTCAACATCCCAATTCCAAATAAAAAAAAACAAAAAACAGAAAAAAAAAGAAAGCAAGCAACATTCAAAAGCCCAAGTCAGGAAAGAAGAAGAACAAATATTCCTTAAAAATTTCCATGTTGCTTTATCTCTTTGAATCCTTAAAGGATTCAGCCAACGCCCACTCCAGATTGGGTCAATTTCTTACCACATATGAGGGGCCTTCGTCAAATAGATCTGGAAAGACCATAAAAAAAAAGAACGAATCTATCAAATTAGTACAATACATTCAATGATATGGTCACATTCACAAGCAGGCTTCCCGGTATCTGGTTTAAGTAGTTTGGCAGCAGCTAGGCAATAGGAAACCATGCCATATAGTGCACATTTCTCCACTTTCAAAGACCCCGCTCCAATAGTGATTCGAGGGGGTAAAAGTATCAGACCCAAGACTCTATTTGATGCCCAATATCCAATTTGAAAGGCAGTTTCTATTAATTACCCTAAAAAAAAACCCAAAAAGATTGCAGATTTCCACACAAGCAAGCAAAAAGAACCCATATTCGAATATTAGCATTCCAAACACCATTTTTGTCGATTTCTTCAGGTTCGAGCGCCTTCATCCCACTGACAATACAAGATCTGAGACAATCATCTAACCAAAAGGGAGGGATTTTGAGAGGGAGGGATTTCGGGGTGAGAGAGAGAGAGAGATTCCATGGGCGACACGCGGAGATACCAGAGAGAGGAAAAGAGAAGAAAAAATGCCCGTCACTGAGAATATGCTGGCCGCTTGGTCGTTAGAGTTGGCTTGGGATTTGTGGCTTTGGGTCAGAAGGCAGGGTGCTCTGCCCTTTCCACGTGATTATCCACCGGTGACGAGGGAGGGGGGAGAGAGGGAGAGAGAGTGGTGAGAGGGGGATCGAGTGTTGGGCTGTTGGCCCCGGCCGAAGGGGAAGAGAGAGGGAAGAGAATGGGGAAAGAGGGAAAAGATTGATTTTAAGGTTTGGGGTGTGGTAATGAGATTTGGGAGGCAATTTTCTTATTTCATTTCCGCGTTAAGGACTTTCAAGGGCCATCGGAAAATTAATAGTTCGTCACGGAAAAACGACTGTCCAATGAAGTCGGAAAAACCAAGGTCCCAGTGTCGATATTCAGCAGTTTTGTCGTAGTGCTTGTTATAGTAAGGCAACAAATTGGGCTTCCTGACTTCAAATTTCTGATTCATCTAGTTGACGATCAGTTGAGAGTCCCTAAAAGCTTCCAGCATGGTGATGCCAGATTCGAGGGCGAGTTCCAATCCTACAATCAGGGCTTGGTACTCAGCTGCATTGTTTGAACATGATTACAGTAGTGAGAAAGCGTGTGGAATCATGTATTTGTCGGGGCTAACAAAGAGGACTCCAATTCCTGATATTTGCTTTCCTTTTTCATTTGTCCTAGTTGCGCCGTCAAAGTACGTGTCCCAGGAAGCATTTGATAAGGAAGTTTCCACGTTGTAGACAGGTTCGTCTGGGAGATCGTCTCTGAGTGGAGAATCTTTAGGCAATAGGTGCTCTGCGAGAAAGTCTGCTAGAGCTTGCCCTTTGATTGCTTTTTGTGGTACATACCTAATAACAAACTGCTATAGAAGAATGGACCATTTTACCAGTCGGGCATTGAGAGAACCTGCTTTTGTGACAAGGACCTTTAAGAGATTGATCCTCAAAATCAGGTAGACTGTGTTGGACAGTAGGTAGTAACATAGCTTTTGTACAACAAACATCACTGCAGGGCATTCTTTTTCGACTGGGGAGTAGCGATGCTCTGCACCTACCAACATGCGGCTAAGGTAATATAGAGCAGCTTCTTTTCCCTCGTCATTTTCTTGTGCGAGTAGAGCACCCAAAGAATAGTCGAGAGCTCTTGTGTACAAGATGAATGGTCTTCCAGTTGTGGGGGCAGCCAATAATGGAGGTTTGGTAAGGTATGTCTTGATGTCTTGAAATGCAGATTCACATTTAGCATCCTAAACAAAATTTACACCTTTCTTCATTAGGCGAGAGAATGGGCGACACTTCCCTGATAGATTGAAGATGAACCGTCGAATGTATGCCAACCTTCCTTAAAGCCCTTTTAGTCGTCTTAGGGTTCTTGGAGATGGCATTTCTAGGATAGCCTTGACTTTGGTGGGGTCAAGTTCTATTCCGGCTTTCCGAACTATGAATCCGAAAACCTTACCCGATGAGATACCGAAGAAGCATTTTAGTGGATTCATCCGTACTTTGTGTTTGCGAAATCAAAGGAAGACTTCTCGAAGATCTTTCAGATGGTCTTCTTTTCTTCTGCTTTTGACGGCGAGGTCGTCAACATAACATTCGACCGTCTTGTGTTGTATATCTTGGAATATTTTCATCATAGCCGTTTGATATGTTGCACCTGCATTTTTCAGACCGAATGACATGACAGTGTAGCAATACACACCTAATGGAGTTTGAAATGATGTATGTCTTTCATCTTCAGGATGCATCTTTATCTGATTGTAGCCAGAGAATCCATCCATGAATGTCATTCACTCAAACCCACAGGTGTTGTCATTCATCACCTCTGGTATGGGGAGGGGGAATTCATCTTTAGGGCATGCATTATTCAGGTCCCTGTAGTCGATACAGACCCTTATCAGCCCATTTTTCTTTGTCACAGGGGCGATGTTGGCCAACCATTCAGGATGTTGTTCCTTGCGGATGAAGCTAACGTTTTTAAGTTTCTGAACTTCTTGTTCAATTTTGTCCATCACATCAGGACAGAATCTTCTTTGGCCTTGTTTGACAGGCATGATATCTTTTTGCGGATTGAGTTTGTAGACTGCTATCTTGGGGTCTAAGCCAGGCATTTTAGCATAAGACTATGCGAAACAATCAACGAACTCATGAAGAAAAGAGACGTGAGTTATCAATACAGGATGTGGGTAACTCATCATCTTTTATATTCTTACTTATGAATACAGGACGTGGGTTATCAGGTGTCCATCTTTTGAACCAGATCTTATGTTGGAAGGTTTGAAAGTGGTTCCTCCACAATGTTTTCGGAGGCTTCCAACTCAACAAGACCTTCTAGAGTTCCAAAGGCATTTACAGACCAAGGCTCTGCTTCTGTACATGGGTCTTTTTGATCGGTACTCTTCTCACGACTTGCAATGAGATGATACCAATCACCTGTTGAAACTGGGTTGAAGTATGGTACTTCTTTTTAGAGACGATGGTTTTTCTGTGTCAGAAAACCATGCGTCTATGTCATCGGACAATTCATTTTCATCGTCAGAGAAATCATACCAATTGGAGGAGCTTCTTGGATCCTTGATGGGTAACTTTTAAAGAAATATCCAGGGAGATCAATGTCTTCATGGACACGAGATGTTGAGGTTCGGTAGGCAAAATGACTTTGTAGCCTTTGTGTCAACAGTCTCTTAGGAGTGTCAGGATCATACCCCAACCCGTATGAAGACTTGTCTATACGACGGTGGAGCTAATCCTTCGGTTGACTTTTGATTAGGGTGGGTTCCAATGGTGTAAGAATACCACGGCCATCTCCCAATCCGATTGGATTCTGAGCATCATAGCCCATTTTCTTCATGATAGCTTGTGCCATTGGACTATACAGGGATAGCTGAGGGATACCTTTGTTTTGGAGAGGTTCAAACGGAGAATTTGATGAAGAATCTTCTGATTTGTGGAAGAAGATTGGATTTTCTTTTGCCGAAGTTGCCGGAACGACGAAGGAAGCAGACGTAGGATCTTCTACGTTAGTAGGTATCTCCAATGGAGTGAGAGCAGGCTGAACTTGCTGAGTATCAGCTTGACTTGACAGTGTATCGTCTTCTAGTTCAGAATCCGAATCTGTGTCATGCATGATAGACACAAAGGAGATAGCAAACTTCGCCCCAGCCTTTTGTTTTGTCTTCTTTGCTATGGTGGTGATTACCAAAGGCTTTGAAGATTTGAGAGAGACAACGAAGGGAGAATGATTGCTCTCTTTGGATTTGCTGGAAGGTTTATTTTCTTCCGATGATTGCTGAGGAGCCTTGCCTTTATCTTTCTGGAGATTTTCGGCAAATGGTGTTTTTTCCTCCTCCTTTTCTTCTTTTTCATCTTTATACATCTGAGCATCTGCAAAATGGACGTCTTTGCCTTTGAAGGGCCTTTTATCTGCAAACACCCGATGTATTAAGCCGTCGTTTTCAACAAACTTGATGCACTGATGTAAAGTTGAAGGGACGACACCATTCTCGTGTATCCAAGGGCGTCTAAGAAGGATGTTGTAGCATGAAGGGGTTCTTATTGCGTACATAGTGAATTGAGATATAAGATCACCGATTTGCAATTTGAACCTGATTTTGCCGATAGGCCTTTGAGTGCTCCCATCATATCCAAAGATGGATATAGATGTGTGACTCAGCTTGCTAGGTGGAATGCCCATCTCTTCGAGTGCTGAAGTAGAGATGAGGTTGAGTGCAGAACCTAGGTTGATTTGGACTCTGTGCTTTGTCTCACCTAGCAGGAGGTCATCCTTATCGAAGGCAATTGTTGCACTTGCTGCCTTTTGAACCGAGAGGCATTCAATACTTGATCCCTCAGTTTTCTTCTTTTCTCTGTTTGAAGAAGTACTTGATTTTTTGACCCTATAGTCCATTTCAATTTGTAGGACTTGTGGGGCATGTTTGTCGACATCCGCATTCAGCCTTTGCAGTTCTGAAATGAGACTATCACGAGTTTGTGGAGACATTCATAATTAGTCGAGGATGTTCAGTCGTGCAGGTATGTGTTTGAAGTGCTCAATCAAGTCGTACTTGAAAGCCTCCTTCGGGCTTGCATTTTCATTATTGTTGCCACTTGGGACATTTACAACTTCTTTTCGCGAAGGATTTACATAAGAAGAAGAAGGTTGGTTGCAGTTTTTGTGGTAATCCCGGCCAGAGCGGGTACCTCTACCAACTTCGAGAGCTTCTAGAGAAGGGTCTCCTTTTGGAAGATCACTCTATGGATCAAGGGGTTGATCCTTGTCATTTGTTGAAGATGTCTCTATAGAAACATTTCCGTCCTCAGTGATCGTGTTGCATGGAACATTTTTTGGGAACAAGTCCTGAACATCGATCAACTTTTCTTATATGTTGAGTAATTCATCGGTCCAAACATCATCTATGAGGTTAGGTATCTGGGACCAATTGACCGGATTTTCATTAAAGAAGACTTCATTTGCAGGAGCTTCTTCAAGATGATCAGTCGGAAAAGGCTTGAGCTCCGATGTCACAGTTTTAGGAGACGAAGGCTGAGAAGATGATATTTCTGTGGAAGCCACTTGAGAAGATGTAGCTTCAGAAGATATGCTACCGAATGTAGTCTGAGAATCTAAGGCCTTGGCAGACGAAGCTTCAGAGGCACCATCATCATGAACTATTGCATTGCAAGCAACCTCGATAGGAGATGCCTCTAGAAAGCACTGCTGAGATTCAGACTCGTCTTCAGATGTAAGAGGATCATCAATCCAGCAGTTTTCTTCATTTGGAGTAGATGTCTGTAAATTTTCCTGGATTTCCGGTTCTAGATTTTGACGAAGCTCATTGATGTGATCTTGCTCCCGCTCTATGGCAAGACGTTGCAAGATTTTTGCATATTCTTCGAGATCCGGCCTACGAGCCAAATCTTCTTCGTCATCTGCTCCTTGTGGTTCATTAATATCGGATTCCACTGAAGCGCTAGTGGGTGCTGGGTCAACAACATTTTTTTGAATAGCCTCTTGGTCTTCTTCATTATCAAACCAAGATCCTTGCTACTGTAATGGGTTATACCAGATTACTGGCCTAAGATGAGATTTGGGAATCCATTCCTCATCGGAGAAGTATTCTCCAGTTTCAAGGGATTCCTCCCACTCATCGGTATCACTGGCAGCATCATTGGACTCATACCCATCCATGGAGAATCCAACTACCGAGTTGCAAGAGTGTGATGCCCCCTGCATAGCTTCATTTCTTAGTTGTGGTGGCATACAATCACCGAGGGTGAATTTTCTTACCACCTTTGAAGTGTTGAAAACGGACTCCTCTGTTGCCCCCCAATGAAGTAGTAGAAGAGGTCTCTACCATTTCTGGGACATATTGTTTTTGCTGTTTAAGCTTGCGGAGTTGTTTCTTGGCTTGCCTTCACTGTTGAGCAGTAGGCTTTGTTTTGACGATCTCCCAATTTTCATCTTCAAGGAGATCGGGATGCACCCATATAGGTTGTCCATCTGGTGTTGGATAAGGAACCAACTCTTGGGACGTTTGAGTCATTTTTATCACCTTGAAGGAAGTAGTTATCTTCTCCTACGGTGAATTTGAAGTTTGTCCACATGACACCATGTTGATGGAGGCGGACCCATAGTTTTTGTCAAAGGTAATGACTCCGTTTTTCCACATATCGTTGATCTTCTCTCTTACAACGAAGCATTGATTGAGAGGATACGAGACCATTTGGTGGAATGGACAATACCGAGGATCATTGCCAACGTCTTTCGGTCTTTTGGGCTTAGGCAAAGTGAGTGCCATTTGCTAAAAGAGACACAAAGATTTCTTCAACATCTTCATCGAAGGGGTATTTTTTTCTCTACTCGTTCTCTAAAGGCATTAGAGAGTTCAGGTTTCTTACCTGCTGCCTTGTTTTTAGTTTTCTTTGGCGGTTGAGGAGCTGACTTGGTTTGCACATTGAGGACCTCTTTTTCTTTGGTTTCGAGGTCGTAATGGCAGTCGGTTCTTTCTTTGATGATTTCTGACTATTGAGGTCTTTGATCACCATTTCAGTCTCCATAGCTGCTTCTAGGAGTTCTCTCAGGTTTTTTGATTTGTTGTCGATAATTATGGAGCGGATCCTTGCTCTCATGTTATTACGGTAGATGTCAACCAGCGATGCTTGTGGCAGTATATCTGAACACTTGTACGCGATCGCCTTCCACTTGTGAATGAAGTCGTATATTGACTCATTCTCACCCTGTTTTAAGCTGCAGAGCTGTGCCATAGTAACAGGATGATCTTCACCTTTGAAGTGGTTTAGGAAGCGTGTCTCCAGCATGACCCAGTTTTGGATGGAGTCCTCCGGCAGAGTGGAGTACCAATCAAAGGCCGTACCTTTTAGGGTAGTTGCAAAGAGACGGATTTTGAGGGCATCTTGATCCGCGATAGCTCCTGTAAGGATCTCGAAGTGGATGACGTGCTGTCTGGCTAAACCGTTCCCTGTATATGTCTGGAGAGTAGGTTGTTTGAATTTTGCAGGGAACGGAACTAAGTTCATCCATAAGGGATATGGTGGCTTGATCCCATGTTCTTTCAGTGTATCCTCTTATTTTGCTTTGGCGAGGATATGTTGACACCAAAAATGTCACTATATCCCCTCAACACCAAAAGCTACATGGAGCCACATCCTGCCATAAATAGGAAGGCGCCACTTCAAGCACCAGATCTTGTCAGAATTAAACCAAAACTGCAAGATCCTTCAAAGCAGCCAAAAGAGGGGTACACATGAAGTTTCGGGCCATTTCGACATCATTTGGCCTAACTTCACTCCTCCGACAGGCAGACAAGAGCCCCCGGCAGCGACAATGTCGAAGACTTCAAAACTTCGATCAGAGCCTACGGATGGTCTCAAAATACCTCCAAAAGGCCCCCTGCCAAATTTCAAGTCAAACGGACGACGTTTGACCCTTCATCAACTCTCGGGAAGCAAAAATAGGCCTATCGGCGGCGGAGCACCCCGGAATCATGGCATCCAAATTGGAGCTAATGGATCGTCTCAAAATGACTCCAATAGGTCCCCTGTCAAATTTTAGGTCAAACGGACATCGTTTGACCTAGTTTCGAAGCTCGGCACTTTCCTCGAGATGAAATCAAGGCGAGCGTTTGCGGGACCCCAAAAGGCTTCAAAACCCAAACTAAAGCCCATGGTTGGTCCTACTTACTACTCAGGAGGCTCCCTGTCAAATTTCAGGTCAATCGGACATCAGTTGACCACAAGTCAAAGCTCGGCATTTCTCTCATGGCAAAATTAAGGCAAGCGTTTGCGGGGCCCCAAAAGACTTCAAAACTCAAACCAAAGCCTATGGTTGGTCCTATCTGATGCTCAAGAAGCTCCACGTCGAATTTCAGGTCATTCTGACATCGTTTGGCCTAGTTTCAACGCTTGACAAAAAATCGGCAAAACCGCACAACAAAGTCTTCGGCTTTCCAGAAAAATAGGAAGCTTTGTGCTCCGATTTCCGTGGCTTCTCGACGGGATTTCTCCAAGGAAAACAGGCCAATAAATGAGGGGAAATGTCAAGAAAAACACAGGAAGAAAAAGCATCGAAAAAGAGCGAAAAACGGCGAAGATACGGCGACCGGAAGGCGGCCAAAAAATGGGCCCAAGGCCCATGGTCGCCGGATGGAATTTCCGGCGACCCAAAAGTCGCCGGAAACCCACTTTTTCGGGTCCTTTTCGCGTTTCGAGTTGATTGGCCCCTGTGATTTTTTCCAAAATCTGATTTTTCGTGCATGAAATCCATCGATCTTCGTCAACATCACGGATTCGCCGCCGAAATCATTGGATGATCATTAGATGCCTCGAAATCGCTAACCGGCCGACAAAGAAAGCACACTTTCTGCCCGCCCGATCGTGAAATCGACAGGACAGATGTTGCCGGCGCGTTGACATTAACCAATGTCTGAAATTGCATCGCCATCCGACATCAAACAACATGTGGATCCACCGGCGATCATCGCAAGAAGAATTCCAAAAGGCGCGGCGCGGCCCGCGACTCTTCAAGCGACTTGGCGGCCAATTAATGAGAATAAATGACCCATTTTATGACAAGTTAATGCGGTCATTAACTCATTATTTTGAACGGTCCAATCAAAAGCAAGCAAATGGGAGTTACAAATCCAATGATTTATGGCATTAAAGCCACGAAACTCCTCCCATGATGGAGATTAAATGCAATCAAAGGCTCATTAATCTCCATCGACCAATCAAATTCAAGGAAAAAGGAGTTACAAAACAAATCATTTAAAACTTGTAACTCCTCCCATTATGAGCATTAATGTATTAAATGCTCATAAACCCTCCTAATGGCCACCAAAAGCCTATAAATAGGAGGGCTTTTCCAAGGAGAAGGGGCAGAGAAAAATTGCTCGGAAAATCCCGAAAGGTCCAGAAAAATTGCTCGGAAAATCCCGGAAAATCCAGAGAAATCAGAAGAACCTCTGCCAATTTGAAGAAAAGAAACTCTGCTGCAAGAGCAACTACAAGGTGATTGAAGCACCCTTGGGGGGCCACCCCCCCAAGGACATCCCTTCTTCTACCAACATGGCTAAAACGTGGCTTTTCAGCCCGTTTACTTAGCTTTTTATCGGACATAAGACCTTCTCTTAGTCTTTGTCCTTTAAAAATCTGAGGTTAGAAAAAGCCGAGCCAAGAATCCAAGCATCGTGTTCTCATCTGCATGGACGATGGAGGAGCCCATACATGACTCGCGACCGTCGATCTGAACGTGTCCCCACAATCGAATGAGGAGTCAGATTCCTTTTCTTGATTTTTATTGTACTTTATTTTTTTCTTTTAGAGACAAAAAATCACAATTCTTGTCTTTCATAATGGATGAGACTTGTAAATCGCCTTTTACGGCAAAATCGCCTTTCACGGCAACAAATGAAATCGCCTTTCACGGCATTCAAAAAAACCCTTTGTCTCTTTTCTTAAAATATGTGTGCAATGGAAAACTAGAAAAAGTTTCATTTCCCCTTTCTACTTGTGAAGGTGGATCTTCGGATCACCATTCCTAAATTCCAAGTAGAAAAGTGAAATTGGCATACCCGTACAAAAAAAGAGAAAGATGTTGAAACCCTTTATCTTTTCTTCTCCACCCCTCCGCCGCACCCCGAAAAGACCCGGGGCGGAGGCAGCGGGAGAGAGGGAAGAAATCGGGTCCATCAGGCGAGGATATCGTCAGCGTCCTTTTTGGTAAGGGCATGTGACTCATTGTTTTCCACATTAACCTCGTCATCTTGATGACTCGAAAGAGGTTGATTATTTTCTTGACGCTGAAAAGCGAGAAGAAGATTTTCCATCAGAGTCTCAATTCTCTGCTGACCTTGCTCCAGTTTCTGGATGAGTGCGGTGACGTCATCATGTGGTGGAGGCTGTTCAGTATCTGTAACTAGGACGTTCATCCTCCGAGAGTCGAATGAGGATATCGTCTTGGTGACTGAGTTGGAGCTCATTCTTTTGGATGAAGAGTCCAAGGAGTGATTACTCTGATGTCCTTAGCTTGAAGGAGCATGAGAATCCTCCTAATGTCTTCGTGTCCGGGAGACGCTGCGAGTCACCGGTCGTCTAACATGGATTTTGTTTGTCGACTTCTGGCGTCTTCTGGTTTTGCTAACCATATGGACAACAACAACTTGGTTGGGTCTTTCTTTTTCAACCCAGTTTTGAGAGACCTGAAGTATGATGGGTCCTTTGTTTCTCTAGTCTCTTTTGTCGATACGACATGTGGCAGCGTATGCGACGGGCAATTTGAGCTTCAGTCAGCTCTGGCTGGGCTTTGGCAGTGAAGGATGTGCTCTCTCGAGTGAAGCAACCGAGCCTATCTTCTTTGAAGGTAGGCATGGATAGTATCCGGATGCGGTTCTTTACCTATCGTAGTGAAGCTTTGAATTTGGCGAGTTCGTCTCCTGTTGAGATTAAGTGTCGAGCTGCAGGAGTGTAGGCCTTAGTAGATTCCTGCAGAGGCCTGGTGATGCATGACTTGAGTTTGGGCTTGTAGGAGCAAGCCGGCTCATGCTGGGTTGGTTTGTTTGTTTTATGGAGGGTAGGCTTCTCCTTTTTCATGTAAGAGAGAAGGTAGAATTGGTTCTCCTTGAGAGGGGCCAGGTACGCTGGCTTTGTAGATATTCGTGACCTCCTTTGTTTTGGTGAAGGTCTTGGGGACCAGTTCTTGGGGCAGACCTGGTTCTTTGCGAGTTGAGGCTTCGTGGGGTTGCCACAGGCTTTAGGCCTCTCTAAGTTCGCCCTTGGTGTCACGACGGTGACACGTTGCTAGGCGGTTTTGTGCTTTTTGGCAGGTACAATTTCTTCTGTAGGGAGTGTGAATGGTCCCAGTGACCCGAAGACGATGGTCCGGGGAGTAGAGGTCGACCCAGTGTTTTGAGAGTTGCCAAGGAAGATGACGCTTTGGCAGCTGCTAGTGCGCTTGTGAGTGTGCTTGTTTTGCATCTTTTGAAGCAGAAGTTGGTACTTGTTCTCATCGAAAGTGATGGTCAATGAAGCTGCCATTGCTAGTTTTTTTTGGAAAACTTCTGAAACAAGACCACATCCATTAGTAATCACAAGAATATGGTGATCATAAATGGAAAATAACTATGGTTTTGTCTTTTCAAATTGCTTGAGGGGACATGTCCTTGCCCAAGCAAGATGAAGAAGGCAAAAGGCCATAGAGTGTACAATTGTTCTAAATGCAAGTATGGTAGGCTCAGGATGAGCATTCCAGTGACCGCTAGAAGCAATTGTAGACCTTAATTCAAATTACTGAGAAGCAAGGCCCGCTCGAGGTAAGATGATATAATGTTGGAGATACAAGTGTGTCGGTCGCGAATACAGTAGACCCGAAATGGCGTACTAGCACCGCTAGGCACAAATGTTGTAAATCGCATCCTTGAAAAGGACACGAGATGGGATTTTCTTTTTCAAAAGGTCGGGATTGGATTCATAAAGGGGAACAAATGGTATTCCAATCCGAACAAAGGCTCAAACATTTCTCCGAGCATTGAGTCCGAAAGGGAAGGAACCAGAATTTGTCGAATGTGAACCCAAAAGTGACGGAAGTTTTTTTTTTTTTTTAAAGGTTAAGATCGAATTCATCAAAGAAAGCAAATGGTGTTCCAATCCGAACATAGACTCAAACATTTCTACGAGCGCTAAATCTGAAAGGGAATGAACCAAGATTTCTCGAATTTGAATTCAAAAGTGACGGAAGTTTTTTTTTTAAGAGGTCAAGATCGAATTCATCAAAGAGAGCAAATGGTGATCCAATCCGAACATAAGCTCAAACATTTCTACGAGCGCTAAATCCGAAAGTGATTGAATGAAGATTTCTCAAATCTGAACTCAAAAGTGATGGAAGTATTTTTTGAAGGTATATATTTTCTTTTAGAGATTTTTTTTTGAATGGTACACATAGGTTTCCAATTCGGTCTTATGAAACCTTAGTAGATAAATCAGCCCCCAGGTAAGGATAGGATTACTTAATGAACCCGTTTGGAGGACCCTTGCTTCGAACAGTCTAGCTGTCTCCACATTCTGGACAAGGCTTTTCTTAGATCCACTTTGGACAAAGAACGCAATTGGTGCAACCTTAGTGTTTTTTTTTTTTTTTTTTAACTTTTTCTTTTGAAAGATTTCTAATGGATTCATCAAAGAGAATGAATGGCCCCTTCAAATCCGAACGCTGGCTACAAACTATTTCCGCGAGCCATTGTCCGAAAATGAATAAACCAAAGTTTCTCAAATTTGATTCCAAAAGAAAGAAAACTGATTTTTTTTTTAAAGAGTTTGAAATGAGATTTTTTTTTTTGGAAAATTTCTATTGGACTCATCAAAGAGAAAAGATAGCCCATTCCCCGATACGAACAATAGCTGCAAACATTTCTGTGAGCTATCAAATTTGAAGAGGAGATGATCAAAATTTCTCAAAAATGAATCCAAGAAAGAGAAATCAGGTTTCTTTTTTTTTTTTTACGAGATGAGAAAGAGTGGAAATGAACTCAAAATAGAAATTTCAAAAAGAAATCCCATCTCATGTTTTTTAGATGCAAGATCCAACATATGCCACCAACTAGAAAGGAGCCAAAGAATCTAGGCATCACGTTCTCAAATGAACGTGTCCCACCGGGTGTGCCAGCTTAATGGACCCGTTTCTTCCTTTCCTCTCTCATCTGTCCCCGAGGCTGCCGAAAGGCCGAATGGAGGGAAAAAGAGAAAGAAGAGTATTAACATTTTGTTGTACGGGTATGCCAAATTTTCTATTTTACTTGGAATCTGAAGTGGTGATCCGGAGACTCACCTTCACAAGTAGAAAGGAAATCAACTCTTTTTTCTAACTTTCCATTGCAGATATATTTTAGAGAAAGAGACACAATTTTTTTTTTAAATGCCGTGAAAGGCGATTTCATTTTGTTTGCCGTGAAAGGCCGTTTTTTTGTTTGTTTGTTGTGAAAGACGATTTTGTCATAGAAGGCGATTTACAAATCTCATCAATAACGAAAGACAAGAATTGTGATTTTTTTCGTCTCTTTAAAAAAAATACATAATACAATAGGAAAGGAAGAAAAGTGGTCTAACTTCTCAGGAGATTATGGGGACACGTTCAGATCGACGGTCGTAAGTCGTGTATGGGCTTCGCCATCGTCCTTTAGATGAGAACATGTGATGCTTTGAATCTTTTGTCTTGGCTCTAACCTTAGATGTTTAAAGGATAAAGACCAAGGGGTGGTCCTATATCCAATAAAATACGGAGTAGACTGGCTGAAGAGCCGCTTCTAGGCCATGTTGGATAGAAGGGGAGAGGGCCTTGCCTTGGGGGGGTGGCCCTCCAAGGGACTTTGACCACCATGTGGTGTTTGCTGTAACAGAGTAGCAGGATTTCTTCAGAATTTCTCCCTCTTTTACTTGCGTATACGTCTCTCTGATTTTTGGATTTCTCCTATGTTCTTTTTGGAATGACTCCCTTTTTATAGGCTTTTGGTAGCCATGGGGTGATTTATGGCATTGATGAGAGAAATGATGGCATTGATGCTCCATGATGGGAGGAGTTACAAGTTTTTATTTCTTGATTTTATAACTCCTTTTTCTTGGCTTGTGATTGGCCGATGGAGAATAATGAACATTTAATCGCCCTTAATCTCCATGATGAGGGAAGTTTCATGATTTATTGCCACGATTGCTTCGACTTGTAACTCCTTTTTCCTTGAATCTGATTGGGCCGTTCAAAATAAAACGGGTCATTTAACTTCATTAATTGGTTGCGAGGGCGCTCGAAGAGTCGCGGGCCTTACTACGTCTTTTGGAATTCTTCTTGCGATGATCTCCGATGGATCTACTTGTTGTTTGATGCTAGATGGCGATGCAACTTTAGACATTGATTAATACCAATGGGCCGGTAATATCTGTCTTGTCGGTTTCTCGATCAGTTGGACAGAAAGTATATTTTCTTGGTCAGTCGATTGGCGATCTTGGAATGATCAATGATGATTTCATGCTCTTGTCAGCGGATCCGAAATGTTGACAAAGATTAGTTGATCTCAAGCATCAAGAATCAGATTTTCGAAAAATCACAGGGGCTGGAATTCCCGAAACACGAAAAGAGTAGGAAAACGGGCCTTCGGCAAAAATCCGGCGACCCGAATTTCCAGGGTCGCTGGCGACCATGGGGGATTCCCCTTTTGGTCATCGTTTCTTGGCTGTTTTTCGATCTTTTTGTTTCTTTTTTTCTCTTGTATTTTTCTTGACATTTTTCCTCATTTATTAACTTGATTCTCTTGAAGAAAACCTGACGAGAAGCCGTGCAAACCGGAGCGCAACATTTACTATTTTTTGAAAAAGTTGAAGACTTTGTAGCTGATTTTCCGTCAAGAGTCAAAACTAGGTCAAATGATATCGGAATGACCCGAAATTTGAGGTGAAGCTTCCTGAACAGTAGATAGGACCAACCATGGGCTTTTGTTTCGGTTTTGAAGCCTTTTGGAGTCCCGTCGCTACTAGACTTGATTTTGTCGCGAGGAAGATGCCGCGCTTTGATGTACGATCAACCAATGTCCGATTGTCCAGAAATTTTACAGGAAGCCTATTGGAGTCATTTTGAGACAATCCATTAGCTCTGATTTGGATGTCATGGTCCCGTGAAGCTCCGGCGCCGGTAGGCTTGATTTTCTTCCTGAGCATCAAAGTCTGGTCAGACGTCATCAGAATGACCTGAAATTTGACGTGCAGCCTTTCGGAAGTATGTAGAAGCTACACACGTGCTCTGTTTGATGAGTGATGGCTTCGATGGTTCTCGCCGCCGAGAGGCTTGATTTTGCTGCTCGAGTGTTGATGGAGGGTCAAACATTGTTGGTTTGACTTGAAATTTGACATGAAACCTTTTGGATGTATTTTGAGACCATCCATAGGCTCTGATCGAATATTTGATGTCTTCGACACTATCGCCGCCATGAGTGCCTATTCAGTTGCCGAAGAGGTGAAGTTAGACCAAATGATATTGGAATGGCCCGAAACTTCAAGTGTATCCTTCTTTTGGCTGTTTTGAAGGATCTTGCAGTTTTTGTTTGATTTTGACAAGATTTGATGTTTGAAGCGGCATTCACCTGTTTGTGGTAGGATGCAACTCCATGTGGCCTTTTGATGTCGAGAATGTGTAAAAAGGCAAAGTGACATTTTTGGTGTTAACAATGCACTTTATGCCCGATCGATCGAGAAGTTGATAGGACAGATGTTACCGGCCCACTGGTATCAATTAGTGTCAGAAGTTGCATCGCCATCCGACATCAAACAACATGTGGATCCATCAGCGATCATCACAAGAAGAATTTCAAAAGACGTAGTACAACCAGCGACTCTTCAAATGTCTTGGCGACCATTTAATGCTGTTAATTGACCCGTTTTATGACAAATAATTGTGGTCATTAACTTATTATTTTGGACGGCCCAATTAGAAGCAAGGAAAGAGGAATTACAAATCAAAGCAATCATGGCATTAAAACCATGAAACTCATCTCATCATGGAGATTAAAGGCAATTAAATGCCCATCATTCTCCATTGGCCAATCAAAAGCCAAGAAAAAAGGAGTTAGAAAATAAATGAATTAAAACTTGTAACTCCTCCCATCATGGAGCATCAATGCCATCAATCCTCCCATCATTGAGCATCAATGCCATCAATTCTCCGAGCATCAATGCCATCAATGCTCATAAACCCACCCCATGGCTACCAAAAGCCTATAAAAAGGGGACAATCCAATAAGAACAGGGCCGGAAAAAAATCCAAAATCCAAGAAGGAAAATCCATGGAAAAATCTCCAAAGCCCAGACACTGCGAAAAGAAGCTATGCTGCAACAAACACCACAAGGTGATCGAAGTCCCTTGGGGGGCCACCCCCACCCCACACGGCAAGGCCCTCTCTTCTTCTATCCAACATGGCCTAGAAGTGGCTTTTCAGCCCGTCTACTCGATTTTTTATTGGATATAGGACCTCCCCTTGGTCTGTATCCTCTAAAAATCTGAAGTCCAAGCCAAGCTAGAAGAATCAAAGCATCATACGTTCTCATCTAAAGGACGATGACGCAGTCACCTTATCCCCTATGGATGGACTCTGTTCCATTCCCTGCAAAATTCAAACAACCCACTCTCCAAACATATATGGGGAAAGGTTAAGCCAGACAACACGTGTAAGGTCTGTGACCTTACTGGGTCAGTTTGGGCCCAATATCCGACCTGACCCATTTAAATGCATATTTATTTTTAATTAATTGTATTTTAGATATTTAAGTGGGTTTAGATTTTGAGCGAGTTTCTTTTAGTATTAGAATAATATCTGCGAAGTTTCGTGCAATTCGGAGTTCGTTTGATCATAGTAGGGGGGGTAGATTGCAATTTAGGGAAAATTGAGTGTTTTCTGAAATATTCCAAACGCCGTGATTTTGGGTTCGTTGGAAAGATCTCGTCGAATAGATCAGTTTTGCCTCTTGACTCGTCGCGATCCGATGATCAGAAGACCTTCAAGTGGCCCATTCTTTACCGGGCCCACTTAAGGGGTAATTAAGTCTTTTTCCCCTCCCTCTTCTTCTTAATCGATGCCAAGCCCTAATCTCTTATTCTATTCTCTGCAACGAAGAATAGACAGCAGCCCAGTTTCTTCTTCTTTCTTCCTCAAGCCAGAACTCCACCCAAGAAAGCTCCTTTCGAAGATCTGATCCGGTAGATCTCAATCTCTTCCTCCCCTCTTTCTTCCGGTACAACTTCCGATAAGCTTCCTCTCTTTCATATTTTCTTTAATCTTCCTTTTGGTTAGATTTAGGTTAGATCTGAATTATTTTCTTTCCTTTGTTATTCCTGGTATGTTAGGTTTCGTTCTGTCGGGTTAGATTTGTGATTTGGGGGTAGAAAGGCTTCTCCTCGAAAGTCACCCATTTCTGATATTTCTTCCGGTTGAGGCAAGTAGATTCGCAATTACATATTAAACATGCTTGTTGTTATATTTGATTGTAGTACACATTCTGTAGATTAACCCTTTTAATTCCAAGCATGTTCCTGTTTAATTTGAGAAATGTATATTAGGTTAGAATCTGGTAATTGAATGGAATTGGTAAAAAATTGGGGGTAATAGAATGTATTTGTGGAATGAGGTTGGAATGGGAATTTTGGAGAGAGCAGGAGGCTCTTCTGATGTAGAAATGGCCTCTGGAAAGGTCTGAAAAGAGAAGGAGAAAGATTGGGTTCGGAACAGTTCAGAAAAAAACCTCTGAACTAGCGTTTCCCGTGCAGGCCGGTCGACCGCGGCTTTTGCCGGTCGACCGCGCTAACTAGCCGGTCGACCGAGCCCCTTCAGCAGGTCAACCGCGCCTGTGCTTTTGTAGGTTGACCGGGCCCACCTGGCCGGTCGACCGAGCCCTTTGGCCGGTCGACCGCGTCTGTGCAGCCGGTCGACCGCGCCATTTGGCCGGTCGACCGCGTCTGTGCAGCAGGTCGACCGAGGACACCGTATTGGTCAACTGCGGGCTACCCTAATGGAACTAAACATGCCTTGTTTCTTTTGGATGGAAACTAAAACTCAGATTTGGGCCTTAGATGTTGGAAACCATGAACCTAATATCACTTGACCATAAATGGGAATTAAATCGAATCACGTTGCTTGGTGTGGATTCGATGGTTGTCTAGGTATTCGCGTATTACGTGTATTGTAACCGATTGCATATGGAAACTGAAACGACCAATGCCTTACATTATTGTACACCAAGGGATTTCCCTCGTAGCATTGTCGATCCGAATTCCATATGTACTCTGTTAGGATATGTTGGATACAGGGATGACAACATTTTTACCTAGGAATGGATTGTAACTTCTCTTTGATTCATGAATCGTATCCGTTGTAAATTTACCTTGTACACTCTTGACATAAAATACCTAATTAAAGGTGAAACATAGATTCTTATAGAATTAGGACTTGGACTTGACTTAGAATGTATCGTAGGAACCTTGTCTTGTATGATAAACTTGACTGGCTAGAAATGAAAGGGGGTTATCACGTGTTGGACATCTTGTATTGTTTTGATAAGATAACCCCAGGATCTTGTCTTGTACATTGGAACTAGCCAGACTTGCTTGTCTTGTTTGTCCTCGTGTCAGAACCACTTTAGGATTTGTTTGCATATCATGGCCATCTGCAGTATGGGGTTTAAAACGACGAACCGGTTACTCGGTTGTCGGGGATGGGCAGTCGGCGTAGGACGGCGTCCATGGCGTAGAATAGCTGGGAGCGGGCATTGGACCGTGCTGCTATTCCCAGGACCGGGAGCTCGGATCCTACTGGAGCCGGACTTTGGTATCAGTAGTCTTGTACTCGTACGGACTTGTATGGATTGTTACTGGTACCCCGGGAGGTGGCATAGGACATCCTCGGAGTCTCCCTCTTGTCTTGTTCTTGTTTTGCATTGCATGGATAGTGGTTATTGTTAGATGATTGTTAGGAATTCTTGCTATTGACTCCACTTATACATATTCTTGCTTTATGCCTAGACTTGCTATCATTGTATTCTCATGATGATTACCTGTTATTATTCTGTATTTGATACATGTCATATTTATTATGTTTTGCTTATCTATTGCTCAACATGTTGTTGACTTTGTTTCCTTGGTGTGCAGACACATCAGGTGATGCCTACCTCTACGAGGAGCAGGCATGTGAGGAGATCCCAGAGGATCTCCAACCAGTCGAGGAGGCACGAGAGTGGCGTGCCGATGACGTAGAGTAGCGTCATCATTGCCCGGCACAGGAGAGTCACGGGGAATTAATTATAGATTCTTTATTCTTTATTTTTCCCTCGTTGGAACTTTTTAGACTCATTGATTTGATTCCTTTTATTGGCCTTAGTTATTTTGGGATGGCCAATGTAATAATTAACTTGATTCTAGATGTTTTATCTCTTTCTGTCAACTTTAATTATATATTAATGAGATATTATCCTCTGTTCAGATTACCATGTGTATAGAGTTTTATGAACTCAGTATTTAATGAATTGAAAAGAGGCATGAAATGTATAATCCTCACTGCGGACTACGATCCGTGGGCCCAAAGGACAAAAATTTTAATTAGTCCTAAAAATTCACTCTCCGGATCCGGTTATTTCTTTAATCGGGTTCGGGGGACGTGACAACACGTCATCTAGTGTGGATCAAGATGCCCTCAAGATCCGTCTCTTTGCAAGTACACTAAAAAGTACGACCTTTGATTGATACTCCACTCTGCTGGAAAATTTCATTCAAAACTGGAACATGCTGGAGACACGCTTCTTGAGCCATTTAAAAGGTGAGGATCATCTTTTTACCATGGCGCAACTCTTAGCCTAAAATAGGGAGAGAATGAGTCAACATATGACTTTATTCATAAGTGGAAGGCGATGGCATACAAGTGCTCAGATGTACTGCCACAAGCATCGCTGGGCGACATCTTCCGTAACAACATGAGAGCAAGGATCCGCTCCATGATCATCGGCAATAAATCAAAGAACCTGGGAGAACTCCTAGAAGCATCTATGGAAGCTAAAACGGTGATTAAAGACCTCAATAGTCAGAAATCATCGAAGAAAGAGCCAACTACCATTACGACCTCAAAACCGAAGGAAAATGAGGTTCTTAATGTGCAAACCAAGTCAACTCCTTAGCAGCGAAAGAAAGCTGAAAATGAAACTACAGGTAAGAAACCTGATCCCTCTGAGGCCTTCAAAGAAAGCGTAGAGAAAAACATATCCGTTCGACGAAAATATTGAAGAAATCTTTGGGGCTCTTTTAGGAAATGCCAAACTCACCTCACCAGACCCCAAAAGATTGGGATCCTCGGTATTGTCCATACCACCAGATGATCTCGCATCCTCTCAATCAATGCTTCCTTGTGAGAGAAAAGATCAACAAGATGTGGAAAAAAGGAGTTATCACCTTTGACAAAAACTATGGGTTTGCCTCCGTTAACATGGTATCATATGGAAAAACTTTAAAGTCACAGAAGGAGAAGTTCACTACTTCTTTCAAGGTGATAAAAATGATTCAAACATCCCAAGAGTTGGTTCCTTATCCAGCACTAGACGGACATCCTATATGGGTGCATCCCGATCTCCTTGAAGATGAAAATTGGGAAATCGTCAAAACAAAGCCGACTGCTGAACAGCGAAGGCAAACCAGGAGACAACTCCACAAGCTTAGGCAGCAGGAGAAAACTCAACGAAAATAAGAAGTCCATGAAGAGGTAGAAACTTCCTCTACTGCTTCACCGGGGGCAACAGATTAGTCCCTTCCCAAGACTTTAAGGGTGGCGAGAAAATGAGGCTACACAGGGGGCAATATTTTCTTGCAACTCGGTAATTGGATTCTCCATGGATGGATACGAGTCCAGTGACACCGCCAGTGACACCGACGAGTGGGAGGAATCCCTTGAAACAGGAGAACACCTCTCCGACGAAGAATGGATTCCCGAATCTCATCTTATGCCAGTAATCTGGTATAATCCCTTACAGCCATAAGGATCCTGGTCCAATGATGAAGAGGACCAAGAGGTTGTTCAAGAAAATGCTATCAATCCAGCACTTGCCAGTGCTCCAGTAGAACCCAACATTGATGAAATACAAGGAGCAGATGACGGAGAAGATTTGGCTCCCATGCCTGATCCTAAAGAATATGTCGGGATCTTACAGCGTCTTGCCAAAGAGCAAGAGCAGGATCGTATCAATCACCTTCGTCGCAATTAAAATCCAGCGCTGGAAGTCCTTAAAGATTTACAAGTACCTCCTCCTGTAACCCTAGAAAAGGAAGAAAGCTGCTCCGAGGATGAGTGTGATTTCCAACATCTATTCTAGGGGCATCTCCTATTGGGGCAACCTGCAATGCGATAGCTCAGGTTGATAGTGCCTCTGAAGCTTCATCTGCCAAAGGCACATACTCTTAGACTACATCTGGTAGTATATCTTCCGGAGCTACATCTTCTCATGTAGCTTCCATTGAGATATCACCTTCTCAGCTTTTGTCCCTAGAAACTGTGACATTAGAACTGACAGCTCTTCCGAATGATCATCTTGAAGAAATTCCAGCCGATGAAGTCATCTTCAATGAAAACCTGGTCAACTGGCCCCAAATACCTGACCTCATAGGAGATGTCTGGACCGATAAACTACTCAATAAGGGAGAAAAGTTGCTGGATGCTGTTCAAGACTTTCTCCCGGAAAATGCTCCGTGGAACGCAATCACTGAAGATGGCAATGTTGCTACATAGATGTTTTCAGCAAATGAGAAGGATCAACCCCTTGATTCCTAGGCGATCTTCTAAACGAAGAACCTTCTTCAGAAGCTCTCGAAGTTGGTAGAGGTACCCGCTCTAGCCGGGATTGCCATAAGAATTACAACCAACCTTCTTCTTCTTATGTAAATCCTTCGGGAAAGCAAGTTGTAAACACCCCAAGTGGCAACAATAATTAAAATGCAGGCCGCAATGAGGCTTTCAAGTACGACTTGATTGAGCACTTCAAACACATACCTGCACGACTTCACATCCTTGAGTTATTACGAATGTCTCCACACACTCGTGATAATCTCATATTAGAACTGCAAAGACTGAATGCGGATTTCAACAAACATGCCCCACAAGTCCTACAAATTGAAATGGACTATAGGATCAAAAAATCAAATACTTCCTCAAAGGGAGAAAGAAGAAAACCGAGGAATTAGGCATTGAATGCCTCTCAGTTCAAAACGCAGTAAGTGCAACCATCATCTTCGATAAGCATGATCTCCTGCTTGGCGAGACAAAGCACAACCGACCCTTGTACTTCACAGGTACGTTAAAGAAATGCCAATACATAGAGTCAAGATCGACCCAGGTTCTGCACTCAACCTCATCTCTACTTCGGCACTCAAAAAGCTGGGCATTCCACCTAGCAAGCTGAGTCACACATCTGTATCCATCTTTGGAAATGAGAGGAGCGCTCAAAGGCTTATCGGCAAAATCAGGTTCAAGTTGCAAATAGGTGATCTTATCTCTGAAGTCACTGTGTATACAATAAGAACCCCTTCATGCTACAACATCCTTCTTGGATGCCCCTGGATATACGAGAATGGTGTCGTCCCTTCAACTTTATATCAATGCATCCAGTTTGTTGGTAACAATGGCTTGGTATATCAAGTGTTTGCAGAGAAAAAACCCTTCAAAGGCAAAATTGTTCATTTTGCAGATGCTCAGATGTACAAGGATGAAAAAGAATAAAATGAGGGAGAAACAACATCCTTTGCCGAAAATCTCTAGAAAGAGAAGGGCAAGGCTCCTCATCAATCATCGGAAGAAAACAAGCCTTCCAGCAAATCCGAAGAAAGCAATTCATCTCCCTTTGTCACCTCCCTCAAACCTTCGAAACCTTTGGTCATCACAACCAAAGCGAAGAAGGCAAAGCAAAAGTCTAGGGGGCAAGTTTGATATCTCCTTCATGTCCATCATGCAAGACACATATTTGGATTCAACGCCAGAAGACGATACATTGTTAAGCCAAGCTGGTACTCAGTAAGTTCAGCCTACTTTCACACTATTGGAGACACCTGCCGAAGTAGAAGACCCAGCGTCTACTTTCTTCATCGTTCCAGCAATTGCGGTAGAAGAAAAGCCAATCTTCTTTCACAAATCGAAAGCTTCTTCATCAAATTCTTCGCTTGAACCTTTCCAAAACAAAGGTATGCCTCAACTATCCCTGTATAGTCCAATGGCACAAGCTATTATGAAGAAGGTGGGCTATGATGCTCAGAATCCAATCAGTTTGGGAGAAGGCCGTGGTATTCTCACGCCATTGGAACCCACCTTGATAAAAAAATAACTGGAGGATTGGAAACTCCACCGTCGTATAAACAAATCTTCATACGGGTTGGAGTATGATCTTGACATTCCCATGGGACAATTGACACAAAAGCTGCAAAGTCGTTTTGCCGACCAGGCCTCGACATGTCGTGTTCATAACGACATCGATCTCCCTGGATATTTCTTTGAAGAGTCACTTGTCAAGGATCCAGGAAGCTCATCCAATTGGTACGGTTTCTCTGATGATGAAGAGGAATTGCCTGATGAAATAGACATGGGGGATTCTTACCCAGAAAAGCCATCGTCTCCAAAAGAAGCAGCTTACTTCAACCCAATTTCAGCAGATGATTGGGACTATCTCATTATTGGATTTTGAAGAGAGTTTGAGGTTTGAAGCTCGGTTTTGTGTTGGAATTATTGTCAACACATTGTCACACAAGTATAATACCGAATGCCTCAGCTCGGCACCGAATGCCTCAGCTCGGCACACAATGCCTCAGCTCGACCGAATGCCTGAGCTCGGTAACAAGGAAGACATGAGCTCGGTAACAAGGAAGACATGATGAGCTCGGTAACAAGGAAGACATGAGCTCGGTAACAAGGAAGACATGATGAGCTTAATAACAAGGAAGACATGAGCTCGATAAAAGCACGGAGCTCGGTCTAGCGCAGAGCTCGATCAAGCACTGAGGTCGGTCAAGCGCAGAGCTCAAAACAGAAACTTGCGTGAGAAAAAACAGGAGATCTCTTCCAATCCTTTAAGGAGTTCTCAAAACAGAATCTTGCGAGAAAAAATAGGGATCTCTTCTAACCCTTTAAGGAGTTCTCAAAACAGAAACTTGCGAGAAAAAACAGGGGATCTCTTCCTATCCTTGAAGGAGTTTCCAAAACCTCTCCTAGCCTTTTTGCAATCACGAATTAGGGTTGGTAAATCCTATAAAAAGGCATGCTAGGGATCTTTGAAAATACACACACAGAAAGAGAGAAGTATTGTGAGGGTGTGTGAGCTTACAATGAGATACTGCTGTGATTCTTTACAGCAAGTCAAGAAGAAACTCTGCATCAAGAAGATGGTTCTCGAAGGAGAACTTATAGCCACACTTGAAGAACTGAGCTTGGAGCGAAAGTCCGGTAAGAAAAATCTGAAACTTCTCCATGAATTTGAAAGCACTGTGGTTGTTTCAAGAACTCAAGGAGAATGAAATACTTGGAGCAAGGGCTGAAAATATAAAACTTAATCAAAAGATCAAAGTGCTCCAAGCGATCAATGGAACAATGAAACTAAACAACCTGCTGAAAGTTCAAAGGCCTCCCCGCATCAAATTCGGTCTAGGATATGAGACCGGAGAATCCTCCAAGATTGCACCTCCTGAAAAGACAACAGCGCCACCCAAGTTTGTGAAGCAAACAGCTACACCTTTTAAGGCTGTGAAGCCCACCGTCCAGCCTAAGAAAGAGTTCATTCATGTGAAGAGGTTTGTGAAGTCTAACCAGTCATTTAAGAAACAAAGAAAGTTCAGTTTTTTATGGTTACTGTTTCCATTGTAATAGATATGGACATAAAATAGCTGAATGTAGACTTTATGTTAATCCTAGTATGACTGTAAGTAGGAACCCTTTCTCAGTCCTAAGTAGCCACAACATTGAGTGCCATAAGTGTTATAATTATGGACACTTGGCTAGGGACTGTAGATTGCACATTGCTACCCAATTTCAAATTGAGAAGGAACCCAAATTGGTCAAGGTCTGGAGGGTGAAGAAAAGGGCAGAAAAACCCAAGGAATCCTTCATTGTGTAAACCGCTTTCAATGCTCAAAAGAAGGCTGCACCATGGATCCTTGACAATGGCTGTTCAAGCCATATGACCGGTGATAAGGAGAAGTTCACAAAGCTACAGCAGTTCGAAGGTGGCTCTGTAAAATTTCGGCAATAACGACGGCGCCAAAATCTATGGCAAAGGCGTTGTTCAGCTAAAAGAAGGCAAGATCAGTTCTAAAGAAGTGTTGTACGTGTCTGGACTTAGACACAACCTGCTAAGCGTAAGTCAGATCTGTGACAAAGGTCATGAGGTAATCTTCACGAAGAATGGGTTCGCAATCAAGAAGTGTAGCAATGGCAAAACACTGGCTACAGGGTCAAGAACAACAGGTAATCTATACACCTTGTCTGATGGGTCGGAGAGAACTTGCTTGATGAGCCAAACGGAGGAAAGCTGGTTGTGGCACAAGCGCCTCGGGCATCTAAACTTTGACAATCTGTCAAAGATTTGCAACACAAAGGCGGTGAGAGGTATGACTACAATAAAGAAGCCTTCCAACCTTGCTTGCAATTCTTGTCAAAAGGGAAAGCAAACGAGGGTGGTATTCAAGACAAAGGAGCGTCACACGAAGAAACCTCTTGAACTTGTGCACACTGATCTCTGTGGACCAATGAGGACTCAAAGCACCAATGGAGATAAGTACTTCATGTTATGCATTGATGATTATACTAGAATGACATGGGTTTTATTTTAAAACATAAACATCAAGCACTTGATTGGTTCAAAGTGTTTAAAGCACAGGTTGAAAACATGCTAGGGAAGAAGATCGAGACGTTAAGGTCTGACCGTGGAGGCGAATTCACATCTGAAGAATTCACCAAGTTCTGCGAGCATCATGGTATCCACAGACAATTTTCAGCAGCTAGAACTCCACAGCAAAACGGAGTGGTAGAGCGCAAGAATAGGACTGTGCAAGAGATGGCTCGCACAATGCCGACAGAAAGCAAGCTGGCTGATAAGTATTGGAAGGAAGCAGTCCATACGGCAGTATACATTCAGAATCGATGTATGATCAGGCGACATGAAGACAAAACACCATATGAATTGTGGTTTGGACGGAAACCTTCAGTCAAGCACTTCAAGATATTTAGCAGCAAGTGCTTCATCAAGCGACTTGAACAGAATCTGGGAAAATTTGAAGAAAGAGCTGATGAAGGTATATTTCTGGGTTACTCCTCCACTAGCAAGGCATATAGGTGTCTTAACAAAAGGACCAGAAAAATCATAGAGAGTGCTGATGTTAGAATTGAAGAATATTATGAACCAATGAATGTTACTCATAATGACAGTCCGGTTTATGAGGACTTGAGTGAGATCGATGATGAAATGTTGAACCTAATGATTCTGAGAAATCAAAGGATGGTTCAGAAGTTGCTACTCCTAGGAAGCTCAACACTTGGGTCGAACAACACCCTAAGGACCAAATAATTGGAAATCCTAAGGCTGTGTTCAAACTAGACATAGTGTGGCAAACACTTTTTCACTAGTATCAATGATCGAACTCAAGACAGTGGCTGAAGCAAGCCTTGATGAAAATTGGTTAAAGGCTATGCGTGAGGAGCTAGAGCAAATAGAGAAGAACCCTGTCCAGCACTCCCGCACAAAGCATGTTGCCATACGCTATCACTTTCTCAAAGAAAAGGTTGCTGACGGTGAGGTAAAATTGGAATATGTTCCAACCACTAAACAAGTGGCTGATATCTTCACAAAGCCTCTACCAGAGGAAGTCTTCGAGTATCTTCGTAAGAAATTGGGAGTTACTCACTCTCCCAAACATTAGGAGACCTTCTTGTTAGGGGGAGCACGCATTATTGCTATTCCTTTTGCTCCTAAACAAGTCCCTTTGTGATTGTTGTCAAAAGGGAGAATAAATTGTAAGAACATGTTGCTCAGGGGGAGTCTGTAAGTTTTAAGGGGTGATTAGTTGAGGTGATTAGAATCTTCCAAGAAGACTTGCTACAGTAGTTCAGAACAGAACATAAACTTGTTTGCAAGCATCGAGAAAGTCAACATGTTCCAAGTGTTGCCAAGTGTTGCCAACAATTCCAAAGGGGAGATTGTTGGATTTTGAAGAGAGTTTGAGGTTTGAAGCTCGGTTTTGTGTTGGAATTATTGTCAACACAATGTCACACAAGTATAATACCGAATGCCTCAGCTCGGCACAGAGCTCGCCTCAGCTCGCTCGAATGCCTGAGCTCGGTAACAAGGAAGACATGATGAGCTCGGCAACAAGGAAGACATGATGAGCTTGATAACAAGGACGACATGAGCTCGATGAAAGCACGGAGCTCGGTAAAAGCACGGAGTTCGGTGAAGAGCAGAGCTCGATCAAGCACTGAGGTCGGTTAAGCGCAGAGTTCAAAACAGAAACTTGCACGAGAAAAAACAGGGGATCTCTTCCAATCCTTTAAGGAGTTCTCAAAACAGAATCTTGCGAGAAAAAACAGGGATCTCTTCCAATCCTTTAAGGAGTTCTCAAAACAGAAACTTGCGAGAAAAAACAGGGGATCTCTTTCTGTCCTTGAAGGAGTTTCCAAAACCTCTCCTAGCCTTTTTGCAATCACGAATTAGGGTTGGCAAATCCTATAAAAAGGCATGCTAGGGATCTTTAAAAATACACACACAGAAAGAGAGAAGTATTGTGAGGGTGTGTGAGCTTACAAGGAGATACTGCTGTGATTCTTTACAGCAAGTCAAGAAGAAACTCTGCATCAAGAAGATGGTTCTTCATCAGTAGTTCCTTTAGATAAGTATTTCTCAATTCATGTTTATTAAAAATCTGATCTGTATGGGATTGAGAGTGAGAGATTGTAGAAAGGAATTTCTGTAAAGGGTTCTTCTCTAATCATTGTAAAACATCAAGTGGGTGCTTGGTGTTGGGATTTGGTGATCCCGTCTGTTGGTGCAGACGAATTGTAAAGGGAGTTGTTGCTTCCTAGATAGTGGGTGCTATCTGAATCAGTGGTGGGTGCTCCTTGAAGTTGAAGCTTCAGAACTAATTGGTAAGACTAGCCTCGGATTGGTGTCCGGGTAGTCGTTGCACCGTGGACGTAGCCTTTGGGTGAACCACGTTAAAACGTTGTGTTCCTGTGGTTGCTTGATTATTGTTTTACTACTTTGATTATTTGGACTTATTTATATTCAAGTAAAAAGTATTGAGACATCACTAATTCAACCCCCCCCCCCTCTCAGTGATCGTGTGATTCTAACACTCATAGCAAGTCTTGAGAAGGGTACTGATCAAGAAGACCCATGGACAAAAGCAAAGCCTTGGTCTGTAAATACCTTTGAAACATCAGAAGGCCATGTTGAATTGGAAACCTCTAAAAATATTGTGGAGGAACCACCTTCAAACCCTCCAACAGAAGATCCTGTTCAAAAGATAGATCTGGGGACACCTGATTACCCACGTCCTGTATTCATAAGTATGAATATAAAGGATGATGAGTTACCCGAGTATATCTCTTTTCTTCATGTGTTCGTTGATTGTTTTGCATGGTCTTATGCTGAAATGCCTGGCTTAGACCCTAAAATAGTAGTCCACAAACTCAATTTACAAAAAGATATCAAGCCTGTCAAACAGGGCCAAAGAAGATTCCGTCCTGATGTGATGGACAAAATTGAACAAGAAGTTCAAAAATTCAAAAGCATTGGCTTCATCCGTGAGGGACAGCATCCCGAATGGTTGGCCAACATTGTCCTAGTGACAAAGAGAAACGGGCAGATCAGGGTCTGTATTGACTATAGAGACCTAAATGATGCGTGGCCTAAAGATGAATTCTTCACCCCATACCAGAGGTGATGATTGACAACACCTGTGGGTTTGAGTGAATGACATTCATGGATGGCTTCTCTGGCTACAATCAGATAAAAATGCATCATAAAGACGAAAAGGATACATCATTTCAGACCTCGTTTGGTGTGTATTGCTACACTGTCATGCCATTTGGTCTAAAAAATGTTGGTGCAACATATGAGAGGGTTATGATGAAGATATTCCAATATATGCAGCAGAAGACGGTCGAATATTACGTTGATGACCTCTCTGTTGAAAGTTGAAGAAAAGAAGAGCATCTCAAAGATCTTCGATAAGACTTCCTCCGACTTTGTAAACACAAATTGCGGATGAATCCACTAAAATGCTTCTTCGGTGTGTCATCAGTTATGTTTCTCGGATTCATAGTTCGGAAAGCCGGAATAGAACTTGACCCCAGCAAAGTCAAGGCTATCCTAGAAATGCTATCTTCAAGGACCCTAAGAGAACTAAGAGGACCCTAAGAGAACTAAGAGGGCTTCAAGGAAGATTGGCATACATCCGACGGTTCAGCTCCAATCTATAAGGGAAGTGCCGTCCATTCTCTCGCTTGATGAAAAAAATGTGTGGACTTTGTTTGGGATACTGAATAGGGATGACATTTTTAACCTACCCCGCCCCAACCCCCAACCCGGAGTGCCCACCCTGCCCCGTACAGGTTTTCCCCCGCCCCGACTCTTAGACGGGGCAGGGACGGGGCGAAAAAACATAACCCGAATCCGGGGCTGGGCGGGGATGGGTTTTTTTCTTTCCCCGCCCCGTTGCCCCACCCCATGCCCCGCCCCATAGCCCCACCCCTTTTTTTTATCCTATTTTGCTGGTGTAACTTGTGCCTGTTGTGTGAACCTTTTCATGTACTCTATTTGAATTTGTTTTGGACTTTATTTTGAAAGTATTTGAATTGCTGTGTACGTTGCGTACATGCATTACATCATCTTCCACGACAAAATATTGGGGTTTCACACCTCTTTTCAAAAGAAATGATAATTTGTACACAACATCCAAAAATGCAAAACCTCTTTTCAAAGAAATGATAATTAATACACAAACATCCAAAAATGCAACCCAAACCATTACTGCCATTTTAATAAACTTCCCATAAACATACATACAACAAAAACTATCCAAAACATACCCAAAACAAAAAGGATTACAGGAGCGGTCCTAAAACAAAAAATCCATTAACTTCATTGTTGAACTGGCGGTTTTTTATAGCTTCCACTGCTGTGACCCCTCTCTCTATAGCATGAACAATTTGCCTCTTCGCTTGGGTTGTTTGGAATCAACTAGGATCATGTTTTTCTTTGGTCGACCCGGTTTCTCAAAAAGAATATATGAGCAGACCCAAAACACAAAATCCATCAACGTCATTGTTGAACTGGTGGATTTTTGCAGCTACTACGGTTGTGACCCCTCTCTCTACGACACGAACAAGTTACCACTTTTCGCTTACGATGTCGATCTTTAACTTGGATCCTGTTCTTCATTGGTCGACCCGGTTGCTTGCTAACCAATGGTGGGAGGACTCTGCCATTGGTTAAATGATGTTCCCATTGCTTTCCATCACGGGTGGCATATAAATGATATCATTGTATGTCTTCCAGTACGTGCTTCTGAGGTACCAATGCTCGCAATACTCATATGGATTCATATTCCATGCTTTCATGGCGACAACAGCATGGCAACATGAGATCCCAATCACGTCCCATTTGCGGCACAAGCTTGATCTACGATCTAGATTAACTACATCAACATACTCTGAGGATTGCACTTGATATTCATTTAATGCTGCTACTTGTACCATAAGCCTTCGCGATTCTTCCATCTCTATGGCTAGTTACTTCTCTATGTATGGAGTTAGTGGTAAAGTGATGCTTTGTACTTGAGTTGATCGTCTCTCAAAGAATTTCATCAGTTTTGCACGTATCTCTTCCGCTTTCTTCGCAATCGGGGGCACTCGGGTGTCTTTTTGGAGACTATTTGTGTACTCTGCAGCATTGCTGGCAAGTATGTCAGACTTACGTCCATGAGAAAATCTCGTTGCCCAATACCAACGGCCGATCGCATGGATGTAATTATATACACGCTCATTTACACTTTTTATGTGATCCATGCAAGCATTGTACTCACAAGGTTGGTATGATCTCACCGCGTTCCAAAACTTTCTTATAATGCCGTGGCCGTTGAAAGCCGCCTTTATGTTTTTAGCTATATGATGGCAACAAAAACAATGCTTTGCGCTTGGCATTATGGCTTGTACTGCAGGAATCAGACCTTTCTGACGGTATGATACAATTGTCAAATTTTTTGGCTCACCCAACGATAAGGACAAGTGTGCAAGAAACCACTCCCAACTATCACGCCGCTCCGCTCTCGAAATTCCAAAAAAAAATAAATAAATAAAAAGTTGTTTCGCAAATTCCATTCTCGAGAGCTCCGTTCTCGGTTTCGTTCCTCAAAATGTTTCCAGGAGACGGTTGTAAAATGTCATCCAAACATGATCCCAACGTTCTCATCTCGCAAGCATGTGGGAACGTCCGGCAGCAACGATGCCAAACAGGCCCCTATGTTCCCCCAGTCCCACGTTCATCTATATATAGACTCTACAAAAGCCTACAAGCGCCCAGAAGCCACTGCAAGTCAATATTGTCTCTGCTTCGTGCTCAATTAGTCAAATGTAGGAAACTTGGTGGGTCAGCTTAGAAGTTAAAAGAAAATAAATGTATCATAAAATTTTGTTTCTATGCTTAATTCTTTGCATGAGAAATCGTGCAAAGGTTTAGTATATGGTCAATTATTATATAGGGACATTTGTTCGGAGGTCCCTCAACTTTGATTTTTATTGCGAACGGTCCGCTTTCTTTTTCCATAAAGCCAAAGGTCATTTTTCAAGTTTTAAATGGTTAAAAAGTCCAAAGTGTCCCTCTTAATACACTCTGTGTGGTATATAAAAAAGAAAAAACTGATTTCGTTAAGAGTTTTATTTGGAGAAAAAAGGAGAGAAAACCTGTCAATTTCGCAAAGATTATTTGACTGCACAAATCAAGGATTACGACAGATAAGAGAAAGAAAAGGGGGAAAATTGATTCAATGAAGGAGAAACCGTCCAGAAAATCTGCACGTAGGACTGGGCAAAACTCAGATAAATTTATCTGAAAAGGGAAAATCGTCTAGAAAATCTACACATAGGACTGAGCAAAACTCAGATAAATTTTTTTTGAACTCGGATAAATTTGTTCCAAACTCAGATAAATTTGGTGCAAATTCAAATAAATTTGTTCAAAACTCAGAAAAATTATTCAAACTCAGATAAATTTGTCTGAGTTTTGCCAGAAGTTCAAATAAATTTAACTAAGTTTGAAACAAAACCTTTTGAAAACATCTAAGATAAACTTATATATATCTTTTCGAAGAAACTCACAATAAAAAAAAAAAAAGAAAGGATATATAGTAGCCACATGAGGAAGAAAACTACAGAAGATCGCAGAAACTCTCGAGTACTACTAGAACAAACCCATTAAAAAGAGTCAATATTGATCTTTTGTAGGGCAAAGATCAGTTCACTACTTCTGATATGTCTTGGTGCAATTCTTCTTATATGTCTTGTGAGACAACGATCACAGAAACTCCAACGCACAGAAACCCTTCAACAATGAGGTGGGGCAAAGATCGGTTGGAAAAAAATAGGCTGATGATCAGATCTTGGGACATGGTTATTTGATGATTCGAAAGAAAATCCATTAAAGTTTCTGCAAGCAGTGCCTCCGCAGCGAATCATACATTGGTACAGGCGGCTTGGAATCATTCCCTCAAATGGTTAGAAAGTCAAATCAGTCATGCAAATGTATGATTTAGCATACTTAGGGACCTTCGCCTGCAATAAGTCTAGGCGCATGGACTAGAGACTTTAACTGAAAATCCTGTGGGCCTTAAAGGACAATATTTAGGGACCTTTGGCTAATTTATCCTGTTATATATATCAAAGATGCATCAATTTTTCAATTGATTTTGACCTTCCCAATCCCAATTTACTTTGACTTCTCCACTTATGACCTTTCCCATTTGGACTGTGTAGTACCTTACTACACTTCCTCCACCAAACTCTCTCTTTTATGCAGTCCCTTTGTCTCTCTCAATTTCGAATAACTAGGATTGTTTACAATTGTGAGACTCTAAATATAATTGCCCTATTGATGACTTCCCCATTTACAGTTGCAACCATTTCTGGAACCAACATAACTCCTCCCCTCTTCTTCCAAACCCCTTTCCTTCTCACAATCGTGCCTTAAAACCATTGTAACCTTCATGGAGATGAATGAAAGATAGAAAGAAATACATTGGACAAAGCCCCGGCACCCATCCACCAAAGGGGTATGAGATTTTTTTTTTTCTTTTCATTTTCTCTCTTTGATCTGGGATTTATTTGTTTGTGGATGTTGTTGGTGGGGTTTGAGTTTCTCAAGGGCTTTTGTTTTCCTTTCCTATTTTCTTGACAGTTAATATTCGGATTTCTTTTTTTCATGATTTAATGTGATTTGTAGCTGTTCATCTGTGTTTGGAGTTTGAATATTATTTTGTGAATTTTTTTTGCTATTTTTCTTTTCAGGTTGACTATGGTAAAGCCATGGGATTTTATTAGAGCTTCTGCAGGTCTGATTCTAAATATCTTCTAATGGAAAATGGCTTATGGATGGTCGGGTATTTTGAGTTCTTAATTTTTTTTTATTTTTTATTTTTTTTTATTTTTTGTTGTTGTTGTTGTTGTTGTTCTGTGGCTTCTAGCTTTATTCTGAACTCTTCTATTTCTTGCAATATTCTATGTTATAGACCGAGATGGAAATAAGATATGGGATGAAGAAGCTATTAGCCGCATTCAATTGATAGGACGTAGATTTATTTACTATGAATTCTTTGATGCATATTTGTATGTTGAATGCTATAATATTTATATATCTGTGACAATTTCAGGTGATTGAGGTTTTCCTTTAGTTTCTTATGAGGGTAGTGTTAATCACAAACCACCTTAGTTAGGTTACTTTTCTATCCACATCGTGCCTCTTAATTCAAAATATCATGACTAATGGTGTTATTTGGCGTAAAAGTGATGTTGATTTGAGGTTAAGAAAAAGGAAGAAAAAGTTGAGAAGAAGTATCCCACTAAATAACATTTCAAACTTTTACACTACTGTAAATGTAAGTACAAAATATAATGATCAATTCTACACTCTACAACAATATTCTAATTGTTTGCGGGGCATTGAATGCACTAGATAGGGGATTCCTGTTGTTAATGGAATGAGAGTGGATCTTCAGTTTGAGTCATCTTCAAATTGAGTGCGGTGAGGCTTTCCTATGTTCTTTTGTTGCCAGTACTGGTTTTGCATCATGTTTCGTCCAACATGAATGGTTCGGCATGAACAAAATATCTTGATATTTCGTAACAGTGGGAATTTTCTGAATGATAACTTCCTTCTGCCTATCATGTTGAATACCAGATTTGTGTTTCTTCTGACATTACACATTTCCCCATTACTTTAGATTTTATCTCGCTTTATGTGGACAGTAACTTGCTCGAAATAACAAAGCTTTCAGGTATGGCTTTCCTGCCATAAACTTCGTTCAACTCTTTGATGAGTTGAAGCATTATTGCCATGTTTGCACATTCATTTCTCATATTCTTCCCGGCCTTTTACTATAGGCGTTCTTAGTTGCACAGCTAGGCGAAGAAAAAATTGATTGTAAAGGAGAATCTAAAATAATTCATGATTGCATAGTCAAATTATTATTATATATTATATATGAAGCTGACTGTAGAAATCAGAAATTGCGACTAATTTAATTTTAACCCCTCTAACGATTACCACACTCCTCCCTTTAAAAAATTCTTCAATGTTGTAACTCATCAAGCCTTTTTTTCTTTTCACTACAGGAACTTCTTAACTTAACTCCACGTGCATGTTCCCTCTTCAAATCCTAATCAAAATTAAAGACTCCACATGCAACGTTTCCACTTCAAATCTCCTATAAATTAGGGACAAAAAATCTCCTCTTAACTTCTTACCAATAATCCTCTATAAATCAGCGATTAAATCACTTTTACTCAACCAAATATTAGGACTTGGGCAAAGCTCTTTCAAGGGTTAGACAAACCCCAACGGTTCAAGAATATCGAACCCAATTCAAGTGCTTGGCAAATCGGGTAGTAGGATGGCCCGAGAAAGCACTAGTTTGGTTTGCTTTATTGGGGGTGCTCAAAGATGAAATTGCATCGGAGATCAAACAAGAAGTGGTATTCGTAGCCATATTTGTAGCCATATCTATTCATGCACCGTCATGTTATTCCTCTTCTCAAACTATGCACATAGCCGGTCATATCAAACAACAAGTGGTATTTGTATTGATCGACGGTGGCAGCACCCACAACTTCATTAGTAGTAAAATGGCTCGCCTGCTTGATTGGCTTGTGCATTGATCTTCCTCATTTGCCGTCCTGGTAGCAGCAGATGGCAATGGACTGAATGTTGGGCTAAATGTATTGACTTGGAAATTGACATCCAAGGCTACCAATTTCAGTCCAACATATATTTGCTTCTATTAAAAGGACCGTATGTGGTCGGATGTGGTGCTTGGCGTCCAATGGTTGCAGAAATTGGGATCGGTCGTGTGGGATTTCCAAAAGTTCACAATGGACTTCACTTTGGATGGTCCCGGGTCCTTATCACACCATCGACAACGTAGTCATTCGAACACATCTTGCGACAGTAGACACATGGGCTACTCATGCAAATATCGGCATCAGTTGAAGGTACGTCTAAGCCCATTCATGATGCCTTGATTTCTCTCATCCATAACTTTTCTATAATTTTTGAGGAACCCAGAAGATTGCCTCCCCAACAATCTCGAGACCACTAGGTACCATTGGTTGGTGGTACCAGGTGTTCCACCAGCCAATGTGAGGCCCTATCATTACCCCTCATTGTCAAAAGGATGCGATTGAAAGAGATTAGTCAAGGAAATTGTAACAAGTGATTATCCAACCTAGTTCCAGCCTGTTTTCGTCACCAGACTTACTAGTTCGAAAAAAAAGATGGAAAATGGCTATTTCGTGTGGACTAGTGTGCTCATAGTCAAATCACAGTGAAAGGTAAGTACCCGATTCCGGTAATTGACGTGCTACTAGAAAATTACATCGGGCTCAGTATTTTTGCAACCTAATTTAAGATCTGGGCACCACCAAATTCGTGTCCGCATAGAGGATGCACCCAAAACTGCATTTCAAACCCATGATGGCCATTATGAGTTTTTGGTCACGTCGTTTGGGTTCAGAAATGCCCAGCCACATTCCAAAGTGTGATGAATGATATTTTTAGGCCCTTCCTTCGAAGATTTGTGCAGTCTTTTTTTATGATATCCTCATCTACAACTCATCAAATCGGTCATCTAACCATTATTTTATAAATACTAAAGTGGCACCACTTATTTGTAAAAAAATCCAAGTGATCTTTTGGCCCAAGTGATCTTTTGGCCTGCAAGAAATAGAATATCTGGGCCACATTGTCTCATGAGATGGCGTGTTGACAGACCTGAGAAAAGTCAAATGTATGATAGACTGGCCCATACCAAAGTCAATGAAAATGCTTTGGGGATTTGTCGGACTTACGGGTTACTACTGTAGGTTTGTTAAAGACTACAGAAAGATAGCATCTCCCTTTACCAAATTTAATAAGAAAGGATCAGTTCAATTGGAATGATGAAGCAGACCATGCATTCCAAATTCTCAAGAAGGCCATGATAATCTCCCGCCTTCGCCTTACCTAACTTCACTAAAATGTTTGTGATTGAATGCGATGCATCAAGTACTGGTATTGGTGCAGTATTGAAGCAAGAAGGGCGACCACTCGCTCACCTTGTAGTGGCTCTTGCAGCAGAGTTTCTTTTCTTCAAATTGGCAGAGGTTCTTCTGATTTCTCTGGATTTTTCCGGGATTTTCCGAGCAATTTTTTCTCTGTCTCTGTCCTTGGAAAAGCCCTCCTATTTATAGGCTTTTGGTGGCCATTAGGAGGGTTTATGAGCATTTAATACATTAATGCTCATAATGGGAGGAGTTACAAGTTTTAAATGATTTGTTTTGTAACTCCTTTTTCCTTGAATTTGATTGGTCGATGGAGATTAATGAGCCTTTGATTGCATTTAATCTCCATCATGGGAGGAGTTTCGTGGCTTTAATGCCATAAATCATTGGATTTGTAACTCCCATTTGCTTGCTTTTGATTGGGCCGTTCAAAATAATGAGTTAATGACCGCATTAACTTGTCATAAAATGGGTCATTTATTCTCATTAATTGGCCGCCAAGTCGCTTGAAGAGTCGCGGGCCGCGCAGTGTCTTTTGGAATTCTTCTCGCGATGATCGCCGATGGATCCACACATTGTTTGATGTCGGATGGCGATGAAATTTCAGACATTGATTGATCTCAATGTGCCGGCAACATCCGTCCTGTCGATTTCACGATCGGGCGGGCAGAAAGTGTACTTTCTTTGACGATTTCGAGGCGTCGAATGATCATCCAATGATTTCGGCGGTGAATCCGTGATTTTAATAAAGATTGACGGATTTCATGCACGAAAAATCAGATTTTGGAAAAAATCACAGGGGCCAATCAACTCGGATCGCGAAAACGGACCCGAAAAAGTGGGTTTCCGGCGACTTTTGGGTCGCCGGAAATTCCATGGTCGCCGGCTGGCGACCATGGTCGCCGGCGACCATGGGCCAAGGTCGCCGGCGACCATGGGCCTTGGGCCCATTTTTTGGCCCGCCTTCCGGTCGCCGTATCTTCGCCGTTTTTCGCTCTTTTTTGATGCTTTTTCTTCCTATATTTTTCTTGACATTTCCCCTCATTTATTGGCCTGTTTTCCTTGGAGAAATCCCGTCGAGAAGCCACGGAAATCGAAGCACAAAGTTTCCTATTTTTCTGGAAAGCCGAAGACTTTGTTGTGCGGTTTTGCCGATTTTTTGTCAAGCATTGAAACTAGGCCAAACGATGTCGGAATGACCTGAAATTCGACGTGGAGCTTCTTGAGCATTAGATAGGACAAACCATAGGCTTTGGTTTGAGTTTTGAAGCCTTTTGGGGCCCCGCAAACGCTCTTAATTTCGCCATGAGAGAAATGCCGAGCTTTGACTTGTGGTCAACCGATGTCCGATTGACCTGAAATTTGACAGGGAGCCTCCTGAGTAGTAAGTAAGACCAACCATGGGCTTTAGTTTGAGTTTTGAAGCCTTTTGGGGTCCCGCAAATGCTCGCCTTGATTTCATCTCGAGGAAAGTGCCGAGCTTCGAAACTAGGTCAAACGATGTCCGTTTGACCTAAAATTTGACAGGGGACCTATTGGAGTCATTTTGAGACGATCCATTAGCTCCAATTTGAATGCCATGATTCCGGGGTGCTCCGCTGCCGGTAGGTCTGTTTTTGCTTCCTGAGAGTTGATGAAGGGTCAAACGTCGTCCGTTTGACTTGAAATTTGGCAGGGGGCCTTTTGGAGGTATTTTGAGACCATCCGTAGGCTCTGATCGAAGTTTTGAAGTCTTCGACATTGTCGCTGCCGGGAGCTCTTGTCTGCCTGTCGGAGGAGTGAAGTTAGGCCAAATGATGTCGAAATGGCCCGAAACTTCATGTGTACCCCTCTTTTGGCTGCTTTGAAGGATCTTGCAGTTTTTGTTTGATTCTGACAAGATCTGGTGCTTGAAGTGGCGCCTTCCTATTTATGGCAGGATGTGGCTCCATGTAGCTTTTGGTGTTGAAGGGACATAGTGACATTTTTGGTGTCAACAAATGCCCCCTCGAGGTACAGCGATGAGGTGCGCAGCTGTAGCAGTCGGTGTGCCTCGAAGAGAATTTGAAGGAGATCTTCTTGCTTGACCAAGAGTCTTTTCTTTTGATGGAGTTGCTTTTTCGAGCTTCCAAGGGATTTCGTGGTAATGAGAGGGGTCATGTACCGTCTCAAGGCATGGATTTTGAAATGACATTTGGGTGTGGGTTTTGGGTTTTGGGTTTTCCCTTTAACCCTGTGAACCTAAAGGCTTTATGTGGCACATTAGGCAGTTAAGAAGGTTTTTTGGTTTTTGACCTTGTGACCTAACAGGCTGTATGTGGCGAGTTAGGGGGTCGGGATTTTGGTTTTTGGTTTCGGCCTTGTGACCTAACAAGCTGTATGTGGCAAGTTAGGGGACCATGGTTTGGTTTTTGGTCACTCTTTGGGACAATTTTGGATCCATGGGAGTGGTTTGGTTTTTTGTGGAATGTCAATTTCAAGATTGTGGCTTGATTTGGTGCATGGGGTTGGATGGTTTGGATTTTTCTTGGAAGCTCATGAAGCTCGGAATTTTTTGTATGGTCCAATCAACTCAAGAGAGGCATGGAACCATTTTTGTATGCTCTTGGTAAGAGAAATTTTGACTAAAAGCCACTTTTAGTGCCTAGGTGGTCAAACCTGGCTCATATGGGCTAACCCATGGGACCTTAAGCTTTTAAGAATGGCTTAGATCTCATGTGGTGTCATTTTGTAAAGAATATCTAAAAATATCCCTTTTGTGTAGAGAATATCTAAAAATATCCTTACTTGGAGAGAATCTCTCAAGTTTCCTTGATTTTGGGAGAGATTTTCTCAAAGTATCTTTCTTTGGGAGAAAGTTTCTCAAATCCCCTTTCTTTTTGGAGAGAATTTCTCAAGAATCTTCTCTTTAGGAGAGAATATCTCAAATCTCCCTTTCTTTTAGGAAGTTTGCTAAATTTTAGCACTTACCTCCTTGCTTTTCTCCTCCTTTCCTCTTTTGGTTTGCTTTTTCTATAAAAGCAATGGAGATGGGTTTTCATTCTCTTGTTGCTTTCTTTTTGCAAAAACCTTCAAGAGTGCTCCAAGAGTTTCTCAAGGATCTTCAAGTTCCTTCTTCTTCTTCTCCATGGCTTCAAGTAGGTCTTCTTTTTCCAAGAAAACCCCATGTAGATGTAGAAAAGTTCCTTTTCTTCTTTTTTTTTTTTTTTTTTTTTCTTTTTTCTCTTTTTTTTTTCACGTGTTTTCTCTTTTTTTTTTTTTTTTTTTTTTTCACGTGTTTTTTTTTTTTTTTTTTTTTTTTTTTTTTTTTCCACGTGCTTTCTTTTTTTTTTTTTTTTTGCACGTTTTGCCCCCCCTTTTTTTTTTGCCTTCTTTTTTTTGAAGAGGTTTTTTTTTTGCTCACTATGATATGAGGTTTATGCAATTCAAGATGATCATGCATTTTTTTTCTCTTTTTTTTTTTATTTAAAATGCATCAAGATCAAAGGCTAGAATTTCTAGGTCAAGTCAACATGGATTTTGACTTAGACAAAGTTTGATTGGTTTTGACCAAATTGGGTTGGAATTGGTCAAACTTTTGTCAAAGTTTTCCTAGCATCTAATGCATGATGATTTTATGCATGATTTTTAGTAAATGGAATTGGGAGCATGATGATGCATACCTCGAATTTTCTTGCAAGTCTTGGGATTTTTGGAGCTTGCAGCAATGTTGAGCCCACTTCTCCAGTCTCGCAGAATTTCGAGGAACTTTGCAAGTTTTGGAATTTTGAGCTCGCAGCAATGTTGAGCTCTTTTCTGATCTTGCGAAGATTTGAGAAGAAAGGCTTGATCTCGCGGCAATGTTTGAATTCAAGTCTTCTTCGAGAACCCTTCATTGATTATGAGCTCGCAGCAATGTTGAGCTCATCTTCAAGCTTCCTTTCTTTTTCGGGGTGCCTCCCTTTTCTTCGAAATTGCCCCGGAACCATGCCAAAATTTCGCCAGGATTTTTTTAGCAAAATTCTGTCATTTGGTGTTTGATTTCTTCCTTTCTGACTTTTGCAGGTGGTTCTTCCAGAACGAACAAGGGTAAGGGCCTTGTTACTGATGCACCTCGCCGATCTGCCAGATCTTCCAATGCAGCCGTTCAGCAGGCTTGGGAAAAAGTCCGTTATGTGGAGACAAACTTGGAAGAATGCGACTCGCTCAACCGAGATGAGATGAGACAGCGATTGATCGCTCTCAAGGATGAGGAGTTTTATAAAATTATGGCAAGCAATCGTCCTTGGGTTATGGACGATCAGAGCGTTGTGCCCAAGCCTACCTTTTTCTTTGGTGACGCTGTCCCTGATGACTCGTCATTCCAAAGGAGATGCTTTCAGTTCTCTTACACAGCTGATGGTGAGGAGAGAACCATTTCTACCCGATCGACTTTTGATCGCACTATCTCGATCATGAGTCTTTCTCCCACATGCTCTAAGAGAGAGGATCCTCCAAGCTGGGTGAAGAGGACCAATGTGGTCAAGACCGGGATTTTTGTTGGCGGGCCTCCTCGTTATGCAGAGAAGCCGCCTGCCCGTATGGACATGTTGATGCCAGCCAGCGGCTACCAAGGTTCTGATCATCCATCAGTCGATTTGAGACCGGTGGGCCTTGGCATTTTTAGCGGTGACGGCAGTAATTGGGTGAACCCCTTTCGGCTTCGCGGCCGTTTCAGTGCTGACTCAGGCTGGGAGTCATGGACTGATCACATCCTGCAGATTGGTGGCGCCATTCTGAAGGAGGCTGAGGTTTTTGATGCGGTTCGCGCTTTTCGGCAAACCGTCGTTTTCTCCGATGAGGCCTTCATGGCCATGCTGGAGTCTTTCCTTCCACAAACCAACACCTTCGTTGTAGCGAACGGTGAAATTGGTTTTACTTTGAAGGAGTTGAGCGCTACCACTGGGCTGCCTATCCTTGGCAAACTCTATGAGGAGTTTATGCCTATTGACAGTGTCCTTGAGGAGCAGTCAGAGGAGTTCAGGCTTTTGTACTTTCAGCTCGTCGCCTTCTATGATTTTTTGAAGGAGAAGGAGGGCTCGAAAGTCCGATGCAGCAGTTGGAGGAGTCTCAGCTCTTTGTCTTCCAACTTCTTTGACAGTGGGGATGCTTCTGAGAGTACATCCCAGGAAGCCAGGGTTAAGAACCCGAAGAAGATCTCCGCTATGCGAGAAAATTTGAGGGATTTTCTTACAAACACAGACGCCATTTGTCCTGACATTGCGCTGCGGAGAGATCTTGCTGTTTACCTCACTTATTGGCTGGGTGAGGCAGTTTTTGCTGGAGGAGATGGAACGCACATCAGGCCGCATTGTATTTTTCCGGCTTGTCAGATGGCGTTCGGAGAGCAGCTCGCTTTGGTGCCTGCTCTTTACTCCTATTTGTGCACCGAACTGCAGGCTGCTGCTTTCTTGGTTCGGCTTGGGCTCCCTATGAATAGGGTATTTTCAGCCCATATTTTCTATTCGTGGTTTGTGTACCACTGTCCGGGCTTCCACTGTTTAGGTGCTGCACAGGATGATGACCCGTTTATGATTCGGTTAGCTAGAGGGAAAGCCATTTCCGAATCTCTTTTGTCTGCCCGTTTGAGGATCCGACGGTTCAGGGACGTCGAGATGGGGCAGTCTTCAGTCAAGCTTTCTCCCGGTCTGCGGAAGAAGGCTTTTGATTTTGGTGTCTCCCGCGATTCCACCAGAGCAAGGTCGGGAAGACACTATTCTTTGACGAACGCAGAGAAGGGATGGCTTTTTAACATACGTGTTGGTACGATGGTGTACCGTCGACATCTTTTTGTTGACATCCAGCCGTATGTTCCTTCTCGTTTTGCGTTGCAGTTGGGCTTCTCTCAAGGCGTTGTAGGGGCGCCTTCGAGCATGGTGAAGCGTTTTGGGGGTCTTCAAGACGGGAGGAATGCATGGGCTTTTTACAGTGCGGAGGACACCACCGCCATGATTTCCTATCCTGAGCTGCCCACTTTCCGGACTGCTGGCTTCACGAAATGGTTCGCGGAGAGCTTTTCAGCATACCGGGGGCTTTCCAAGAAGGAGCTTAATGTTAAGCAATCTTCCGGGAAGGGCCTTGGTAGATCAGACGGCGTCCGGCGAGAGGAGATTTTGGCCTTCCTTTCTGGAGAGAAGCATAGGATAGGCTTTCTCGAGGACCGGGATGTCGTCGGATTTAGAGCTGTGCAAGAGGTACCTGGTGAGGTCTTGAGACAGCTGGAGGAGGAGGAAGCTGAGATCGACGCTTGGAGGCAAGCGGAACGAATGAAGACTTCCATGGGGTCCACTGGCAGGAGCGGACCATCCAGTGAGGACTCTGGTGAGAGGCCTGACTTTGATAGCGGGGCAGGTTCTTCAGGTAAACCGACCCGCAGGAGCAAGAGGAAGAGAGGGCAGTACCGTCATAAGAAGCAATGTGAAGATTCTCCTGACGTGGAAGTCCCTCTTACCATTGATGAGGAGGTCTTGGGGGATGCCGAAGAGCCTCCAGAGAAGAGGAGTCGAGAGGAGAAGGCCGACGATGGTATGATCCTTTCCCTTCCTTTTTCTGCTTCTCTTCTTTTTTTTTTTCTTTGAGATTTTTTGTTTAGATCCACTGCTTTCTTTTCTTTTTGCAGAGGATGATGTTTTGGTGATGCCTGAGGCCCCGGCCGATGAGGCGGCGACGGATCCGACTACGGCATCTGAGGAAGAGCCAAGGGACTCTGGAGCAGATCCAGAATCATCTCCTGGTACGACTCTTTTACTTCCCCCTTTTTTGGCATTTTCTTTTCTTTGCTAAATTTTGCTGACGTTTCTCCCCCGTTTTTTTTTTTCAGCTGATTTGCCAGAGGATTCTGACGACTTCGAGCCATCCATGGATGTAGCTTTCTGCGACACCTCGGACGAGTTTATGGAGACAGAAAGCGCTCGACCAGTCGTCGGAGAAGGTATTTCACAACAATAGTCTTGACAATTTTTTTTTTTTTTTTTTTTTTTTTTTTTTACAAGATCATGCTCATACCTTTCCTCTTCTGGCAGGTTGTGAGGCGACAGGAGAGGTTCCATTGTCTTTCTCGGAGCCGGAACAGGAAGTACCAGCGGCTGGTCCAGAAGCAGAGGCTTCTTCTACCAGTTTTGATGCAGCAGAAGTGCAAACACATGATGATATCCCATCTTCTGATGCTCCGACTGGGAAGAGTCTTTCGATTTATCGCCGACCACGGTCTGACATGGGCAGTCAGTCAGCGGAGCATGGCGAGTCTTCATCTGGGCCCTCTCTTCAGTTTGCAAAGAAGGTCTTGAAGAGTGTATTGAGCTCCTGGGTTGAGACTCTTTCTTCTGGTCACTTGGAAGCTGGCTTTGGCATGGTCAAGCACGTGCGCGACATCCTTGCTGACAGTGCAGAGGTTGGTCTGGATATCACCAATGCCAAGGCCTTCGTTGATGGAGTCATTGCACTGGGCGATAAGTGGAGCAAGACTAAGGACTCCCCAAGTGATGACTTCTTCAACGAAATGTTTCTGAAGCCTTCCAGCGAGGTCAAATCTGAAGTGAATAAGATCTCGAAGGCTCGGAAGCAGCTTGTTCGGGAGAGGAATGTCGCCGAACTGGCTATTATCGAGCTATCAAAAGACTTGAGCCACCTCGATAAGGAGATCAACGAGACCAGGCAGCGTCTCGAGTTGTTGGAAGAACAGACCACTGCTAAATGGGCTGCTGTTCTTGAAGCTCGTGCCAGAGAAAGCACTCTGATCTGTCAGGTTGAAGAGGTTGACGGGAATCTCCGAAGGAAGACTCAGGAGCATGAGCGATGGCAACTTCTTTGGGAGGAATTCCCCCGTGCTGAAGATGGATCGCGGTTTTCTGCCGCATTTTATGGCGGCATCTTGAAGAAGCGTGGCCTGGAAGCTTTGGAGGCTGAGGCCAAGAGTCTGCTCGAGGACCTTAGTCTTTGGTTGAAGACTATGATGGACTGAGCTAACAAACTTTCTTCTTTCATTTTTTTTTTTTGGTACCTCCATGTATAAACATTTTGGCACTCTATTTTTTGTATCCCCTTGTTCTACTTAAATTCATTTTTGTTGAAAAATAAGCAAAAGTTGAATGGGAATGTTTGTTTGAAAATCTTGATCAAAAGGTTATCATTTTGTGAAAATCTTTTGTCAAAAGTGTTGTTTTGGCATGAAAGCCAGATTTTGGTGGCGTGAAAGCCAAATTTTGGTGGCGTGAAAGCCAAATTTTGAGGTGGCATAAAAGCCGATTTTGGTGGCGTGAAAGCCAAATTTTGGTGGCGTGAAAGCCGATGTGGCATGGAAGCCGATTTTTTGTTTTTGGCGTAAAAGCCGGATTTTGGCATGAGAGCCGATTTTTTGTTTTTGGCGTAAAAGCCGGATTTTGGCATGAGAGCCGATTTTTGTTTTTGGCGTAAAAGCCGGATTTTTGGCATGAGAGCCGATTTTTGATGGCGTGAAAGCCAATTTTTGTTTTTGGCGTAAAAGCCGGATTTTTTGAAAACCAAGTTTTGTTTTGTTGGCATGAGAGCCAGATTTTGTTTTGATTTTTGGCGTGAAAGCCGATTTTTGGCATGGAAGCCGAGTTTTTTGGCATGAGAGCCGATTTTTTGGCGTAAAAGCCGATTTTTTGGCATGAGAGCCGATTTTTTGTTTTTGGCATGAGAGCCGATTTTTGGCATGGAAGCCGAGTTTTTTGGTTTTCAAAAATGCAAGTATCGACTAAGAGTCGCCTCCCTGCTGAATGGTATTGCAAGTATCGATGGAATGTCGCCTCCTTGCTCATTCGGTTGCGAGTATCGATGGAATGTCGCTTCCTCGCGAAGTTGGGTGCAAGTATCGACTAAGCGTCGCTTCCCTGCTTTTCTTCAAAAATTTTGTTTTGCGGGTATCGATGGAATGTCGCCTCCCCACGATTTTTGAAATTTGAGGTTTTCTCGAACCTTTGTTTTTCTTTTGAAATTTGGGTTGTGGATATCAACTCGAATGTTGCGTCTCCACGATTTTTGAAATTTTGCAAGTATCAACGGGGTGTTGCTTCCTTGCGATTTTGAGGTTTTGGAAGTATCGAATGGGGTTCGCATCCTTCCAATGGGTTTTTGCGAGTATCGACTTGACATCGCTTTCCCGATTTTTGTTTTTAGACACGAGGGTCGTAAATTTTGACCTAAAACCATTTTTGGCGGTAAAAGGCAAGGCGGACTAGGGTGGAAATTCCTAAGTCCTGATTTTTGTTTCAAACCAAGAATTTTGGGTTCAAGGATCGAAAATTTTGGTTAAGTTTGGGAAGAGGCTCCTAAACTTAGATTTTTGGACTTTGATTTTCTTTTGAACAATGAAACGATGAAAGTAAACATTGTTTTGAAAGTTCAACATAAAGATGAAAATTCCAAAAGGAGTGGGTTTGACGAGCAAGTACCTAGAAATAGGCTTTGGCCTTGTAGGAGTTGCTCTGACCCAGTGGAGGAAGTCTTCAAGGGTAGTACCGCTTCAAGAACTTGCCGTTGATGGGCAGCATACATCTATCACCTTCCATGTTTAGAAGTGCGTATGCGCCATTGGAGAAGACTTGGTCGATGACGAAGGGTCCCTCCCATTTTGGTTCAAATTTGCCTTTGGATTTGTGAGCGAAAACCATCGGCCTTTTCACCGCAAGAACCAAGTCGCCCTTTTTGTGGGCGCGTTGCCTGACCTTTTTGTCGAAAGATCCAGCCATGCGTGCTTGGTAGAGCTCAATGCTTTGGAGTGCCTCGAGCCGTCTCTCATCGAGATTGTCCAGCTCTTGGAGTCTTAATTTGACATTGCTTTCTTGCGTCATGTCATTTTGTAGAGATACCCTTAAGGAAGGAATTTGTACCTCTAAAGGGACAACAGCTTCGCATCCATAGACCAAGGAGAATGGCGTGCTATGGGTCGGTCCTCGAACGGTGGTTCGGTAGGCCCACAAAGCTTCAGATAGTTTGTCGCCCCAGTCCCTTTTGTGGCTGGAGACCATTTTCTTGAGAATTTTGCAGAGTGTCTTGTTGAAGGCCTCTGCCAGTCCATTCGCCGCCGGATTGTACGGAGTTGAAGGACAACTTTGGATTTTGTATTTGTCGCAGAACCTATAGAATCTGTGATCACGGAATTGTGGTCCGTTATCATGGACGAATCTTTTGGGTATGCCGAAGCGACAAATAATGTTGGTGCGCAAGAACTGAAGGACTGATGAGGTCTTCATTTCATTGAGCGCAAAAGCTTCTGACCACTTGGAGAAATAATCCGTAGCGGCGAAGATGAAGCGATGACCTTTGCTTGACGGAGGGGAAACAGGACCTATGATGTCCATACCCCAGGCTTCGAAAGGCCATGAAATTGCTGTAGGATGTAGCCATTCTGGAGGCATGTGGACATAGTCTCCGTGAACTTGGCATTTTTGGCAGCGTTTAGCAAATTGCATTGCGTCAGCTACCATGGTAGGCCAATAATAACCTAACCTTTTTATCTGATCGTAGAGCTTTGGACCAGCCTGATGAGCTCCACAAAGACCAGCATGCACCTCTTTGAGGGTTTCTTCAGCTTCTTGTTGTGATAAGCAGCGTAGAAGTACTCCATTGTAGGATTTTCTGTAGAGCATCTTTGAAGGAATGTCCAGATGAAAGTTTGGGGCTCGTCTTTGAACACTTATCCGTTCTTTAGGATCTTCAGGCAGGATTCCGAACATAATATAATCAATGAACGGATCCCTCCAGTCGCCGACTGGAGGTCTGAGGATGGAGATCCGACTTCCAACCAGTTGGTGGCACTCGGCAACTGCTTGGTGTGTATTGAGGGGAGGGAGAATCCTTCTCTCACACACTGTAACTTGAATGTGTTCTCCTTCTTGAACCGCCATAGAGGCGGCGAGTCCAGCCAGAGCATCTGCACGAATGTTTTCGCCTCTACGAATGTGGGTGATATGACAGATGTCAAATTTTTGCCGAAGTGATTGTGCCTTGTTGTAGTAAGGCAACAGATCGGGCTTCCTGATTTCAAATTTCTGATTCATCTGATTGACGATCAGTTGAGAATCCCCGAAGGCTTCTAGCACTGTGATGCCGGATTCGAGGGCGAGTTCCAATCCTACAATCAGGGCTTGGTACTCAGCTGCATTGTTTGAACATGGTTCCAGTAGCGAGAAGGCGTGTGGAATCATATTTTTGTCGGGACTAACAAAGAGGATGCCAATCCCTGATATTTGATTTCCTTTTTCACTTGTCCTGGTTGCACCGTCGAAGTACATATCCCAGGAAGCATTTGATAAGGAAGCCTCCACGTTGTAGACTGACTCGTCTGGGAGATCATCCCTGAGTGGAGAATCTTCAGGCAACGGATGCTCTGCAAGAAAGTCTGCCAGAGCTTGACCTTTGATTGCCTTTTGTGGTACATACCTAATATCAAATTGTGACAGGAGGATAGACCATTTTGCCAGTCGGGCATTGAGGGAACCTGCTTTTGTGACAAGGACCTTCAGGAGATTGATCCTCGAAATCAGGTATACTGTGTTGGACAGCAGATAGTGACGTAGCTTTTGCACAGCAAACATCACTGCAAGACATTCTTTTTCAACTGGAGAGTAGCGATGCTCTGCACCTACCAGCGTGCGGCTGAGATAGTATAGAGCAGCTTCTTTTCCCTCATGATTTCCTTGTGCAAGTAGAGCTCCCAAAGAGTGGTCGAGGGCTCTTGTGTACAAGATAAATGGTTTTCCAGTTGTGGGGGCAGCCAGTACCGGAGGTTTGGTCAGGTATGACTTGATGTCTTGGAACGCAGTTTCGCATTCATCATCCCAGACAAAGTCCACGCCCTTTTTCATTAGGCGGGAGAATGGACGGCATTTCCCTGACAGGTTGGAGATGAACCGTCGAATGTATGCCAATCTTCCTTGAAGCCCTTTTAACTGTCTCAGGGTTTTTGGGGATGGCATTTCTAGGATAGCCTTGACTTTGAGAGGGTCAAGCTCTATTCCTGCTTTCCGAACTACGAATCCGAGGAACTTACCCGATGATACACCGAAGAAGCATTTTAGGGGATTCATTCGCAGTTTGTGCCTGCGTAGTCGGAGGAAGACTTCTCGAAGATCTTTGAGATGGTCTTCTTTCTTGCTTTTGACGGCGAGGTCATCAACGTAGCACTCGACCGTCTTATGCTGCATATCTTGGAATATCTTCATCATAGCCCTCTGATATGTCGCACCAGCATTTTTCAGACCAAATGGCATTACAGTGTAACAATACACGCCAAATGGGGTCCGAAATGATGTGTGTCTTTCATCTTTAGGATGCATTTTTATCTGATTGTACCCAGAGAAACCATCCATGAATGTCATCCGCTCGAATCCACAGGTGTTGTCGATCATCACCTCCGGTATGGGGAGCGGAAATTCATCTTTAGGACATGCATTGTTTAGGTCTCTATAATCAATACAGACCCTAATCTGCCCGTTCTTCTTTGTCACTGGGACAATGTTGGCCAACCATTCAGGATGTTGTTCCTCACGGATGAAGCCAACGTTTTTGAGTTTCTGAACTTCTTGTTCAATTTTGTCCATTATGTCATTATGTCAGGACGAAATCTTCTTTGGCCCTGTTTGACAGGCTTGATATCTTTTTGTAGATTGAGTTTGTGAACTGCTATTTTGGGGTCTAAACCAGGCATTTCAGCGTAAGACCATGCAAAACAATCAACAAACTCATGAAGAAAAGCGATATACTCGGGTAACTCATCATCCTTTATATTCTTGCTTATGAATACAGGACGTGGGCTATCCGGCGTTCCCAAGTTTATCTTTTGAACAGAATCTTCTGTTGGAAGACTTGAAGGTGGTTCCTCCATAATATTTTCGGAGGCTTCCAACTCAACAAGACCTTCCGGAGTTTCAAAGGTTTTCCCAGACCAAGGCTGTGCTTCTGGCCATGGGTCTTTTTGATCGGCATTCTTCTCAAGACTTGCTATGAGATGGTCCCAATCACCTGTTGAAACTGGATCGAAGTATGGCACTTCTTTTGGAGATGAAGGTTCTTCTGGACCAGAAGACTGTGCATCTGTATCATCGGACAATTCCTCTTTATCATCAGAGAAATCGTACCAATTGGAGGAGCTTCCTGGATCCTTGACACGTAACTCTTCAAAGAGATATCCAGGGAGATCAATATCTTCAAAGACACGAGATGTTGAGGCTTCGTCAGCCAGACGACTTTGTAGCCTTTGGGTCAACTGTCTCATGGGAGCATCAGGGTCGTAGCCCAGTCCGTATGAAGACTTTTCTATATGATGATAGAGTTTCCAATCCTCCTGCTGGCCTTTTGTCAGGGCGGGCTCCAATGGTACGAGAATACCGCGGCCACCTCCCAAGCCGATTGGATTTTGAGCGTCATAGCCCATTTTCTTCATGATAGCTTGCGCCATTGGACTATACAAGGATAGTTGTGGCATACCTTCGTTTTGGAAAGGCTCAAGCAAAGAGTCTGATGAAGAAGCCGCCGACCTGTGGAAAAAGATCGGCTTTTCTTTTGGTGAGGTTGTCGGAACAACGAAGGAAGCTGATGCTGGATCGCCTATGCCAGCAGGTGTCTCCAATGGAGTGAGAGCAGGTTGAGCTTGCTGATCAGCTGAGTATCAGCTTGGCTTGACGAAGTGTCGTCTTCTGTCTCTGAATCCGAATCTGTGTCTTGCATAATAGACACAAAGGAGATGACAAAATTGCCCCCAGGCTTTTGTTTGGTCTTCTTTGCCTTGGTAGTGATCACCAGCGGCTTTGAAGACTTGAGGGAGACGACGAAAGGAGATTGGTTGGTTTCCTCGATTTTGCCGGATGGTTGATTTTCTTCCAGTGATTGCTGAGGAGCCTTGCCTTTATCTTTCTGGAGACTTTCAGCAAAGGATGCTGTTTCTTTCTCCTTTTCTTCGTTTTCATCTTTGTACATCTGCGAGTCTGCAAAATGGACTTCTTTGCCTTTGAAAGGCTTTTTGTCCGCAAATACCCGATGTACCAAGCCGTCGTCGCCAACAAACTTGATGCACTGATGAAGAGTTGAAGGAACAACACCACTCTCGTGTATCCAGGGGCGTCCGAGAAGGATGTTGTAGCATGAGGGGGTCCTTATTGCATATACAGTGACTTCAGAGATAAGATCACCGATTTGCAATTTGAACCTAATTTTGCCGATAGGCCTCTGAGTGCTTCCATCGTATCCGAAGATAGACACGGATGTGTGACTCAGCTTGCTAGGCGGGATGCCCAGCTCTTCGAGTGCCGAAGTAGAGATGAGGTTGAGGGCAGAACCCGGATCGATCTGTACTCTGTGTATCGGCATCTCTTTGATGTACCCTGTAAAGTATAAGGGCCGGTTGTGCTTTGTTTCGCCTAGTAGGAGGTCTTCCTTAGTGAAGGCGATAGTTGCACTTGCTGCTTTTTGAACTGAGAGGCAATCATTGCAAGATCCCTCAGTCTTCTTCTTTTCTCCTCTTGAGGAGGCATTTGATTTTTTAACCCTATAGTCCATTTCAATTTGTAGGACTTGTGGGGCATGCTTGTCGACATCCACATTCAGTCTTTGCAGTTCTGAAATGAGACTATCACGAGTTTGGGGAGACATTCGTAATAAGTCTAGGATGTGCAGACGTGCAGGTATGTGTCTAAAGTGCTCAATCAAGTCATACTTGAAAGCCTCCTTAGGGCCTGCATTCTCATTAATGTTGCCATTTGGGGCGTTTACATTTTGTCCCGAAGGATTTACATAAGAAGAAGTTAGATTGTAGTTTTTGTGGTAATCCCGGCCAGAGCGGGTACCTTTTCCAACTTCGAGAGCTTCTGGAAGCGGTTCTTCATTCGGAAGTCCACCCTCGAGATTGAGGGGCTGATCCTTTTCATTTGCTGAAGATGCCTCCGTGTCAACCTTAGTATCCTCAGTGATTGCATTGCATGGAGCATTTTCCGGGAACAAGTCCTGAACAGCGTCCAGCAATTTGTCTTCTTTGTTTACAATTTCATCGGTCCAGACATCACCCATGAGGTTGGGCATCTGGGACCAGTTGACTGGGTAGACTTCATCGGTAGAGACGTCTTCAAAGTGGTCAGCCAGAAGAGGTCTGTACTCTGATGTGACAGTCTCAGAAGACGAAGGTTGAGAAGATGGCACCTCCGAGGTAGCAATATCAGAGGATATACTACCTGATGTAGTATGGGAGTTTGTGGCCTCGGCAGATGAAGCTCCAGAGGCGCTGTCGTCTCGAACTATCGCATTGCAAGCAATAGGAAACGTGCCCGGAATGGATTGTTGGGAGTCAGATTCATCCTCTGATGTAAGGGGATCATCCACCCAGTAGTTTTCTTCATTTTCAGGAGTTACTGGAGGGGACTCCTGTAGATTTTCCGGGATCACCGGTTCTGGATTGCGATGAAGCTGATTGATGTGATCTTGTCCTTGCTCTATGGCAAGATGCTGCAAGATTCTTGCATATTCTTCGAGATCAGGCATAGGAGCCAGATCTTCCTCTTCATCTACTCCTTGTAGTTCCTCGTGATCGGGTTCTACCGGAGCATTGGCAGGTGCTGTGTCAACAGCATTTTCCTGAACAACCTCTTGGTCTCCTTCATCATCAGACCAAGATCCCTGTGGTTGTAAAGGGTTATACCAGATCACCGGTATGAGGTGGGATTCGGGGATCCATTCCTCGTCGGAGAGGTATTCCCCTGTTTCGAGGGATTCCTCCCATTCATCGGTGTCACTGGCGGTGTCACTGGACTCATACCCATCTATGGGGAATCCAACTACTGAATTGCAAGAGTATGATGCCCCCTGCATGTCTTCAGTCTTTAATAGTGATGGCATGAAATCACCAAGGGTGAATTTCCTTGCGGGCCTCAAAGTCTCGGAAGGAGACTTTTCTGCTGCCCCCAGTGAAGGGGTAGGGGAAGTTTTTGTCTTTTCAGGAACTTCTTGTTTTGGTTGAGCTTTCTCCTGCTGTTTAAGCTTGCGGAGTTGTCTCCTGGCTTGCCTTCGCTGTTGAGCGGTCGGCTTTGTTTTGACGATCTCCCAGTTTTCATCTTCCAGGAGATCGGGATGTACCCATATGGGTTGTCCATCTGGTGTTGGGCACGGGACTAGCTCTTGGGATGTTTGAGCCATTTTTATCACCTTGAAGGAAGTAGTGACCTTCTTCTTTGGTGACTTTTGTGTTTGTCCGTATGACACCATGTTGACGGAGGCAGACCCATAGTTTTTATCAAAGGTGATGACTCCGTTTTTCCACATCTCGTTGATCTTTTCTCTCACAACGAAACACTGGTTGAGAGGATGCGAGATCATCTGGTGGTATGGACAGTACCGGGATCGTTGGTTTTGCCAACATCTCCTGGTCTTTTGGGTTCAGGCAGGGTGAGCTTCCCGTTTGCCAAGAGAGCCTCGAAGATTTCTTCGACATCTTCATCGAACGGGTATTTCTTTTCTACTCGTTCTTTA
>QPKB01000010.1:9781051-9811403 GCA_003546025.1 Camphora micrantha | reverse complement strand
TGACATGGGTTTTATTTTAAAACATAAACATCAAGCACTTGATTGGTTCAAAGTGTTTTAAAGCACAGGGTTGAAAACATGCTAGGGAAGAAGATCGAGACGTTAAGGTCTGACCGTGGAGGCGAATTCACATCTGAAGAATTCACCAAGTTCTGCGAGCATCATGGTATCCACAGACAATTTTCAGCAGCTAGAACTCCACAGCAAAACGGAAGTGGTAAGAGCGCAAGAATAGGACTGTGCAAGAGATGGCTCGCACAATGCCGACAGAAAGCAAGCTGGCTGATAAGTATTGGAAGGAAGCAATCCATACGGCAGTATACATTCAGAATCGATGCATGATCAGGCGACATGAAAGACAAACACCATATGAATTGTGGTTTGGACGGAAACCTTCAGTCAAGCACTTCAAGATATTTAGCAGCAAGTGCTTCATCAAGCGACTTGAACAGAATCTGGGAAAATTTGAAGAAAGAGCTGATGAAGGTATATTTCTGGGTTACTCCTCCACTAGCAAGGCATATAGGTGTCTTAATAAAAGGACCAGAAAAATCATAGAGAGTGTTGATGTTAGAATTGAAGAACATTATGAACCAATGAATGTTACTCATAATGACAGTCCGGTTTATGAGGACTTGAGTGAGATCGATGATGAAATGGTTGAACCTAATGATTCTGAGAAATCAAAGGATGGTTCAGAAGTTGCTACTCCTAGGAAGCTCAACACTTGGGTCGAACAACACCCTAAGGACCAAATAATTGGAAATCCTAAGGCTGTGTTCAAACTAGACATAGTGTGGCAAACACTTTTTCACTAGTATCAATGATCGAACTCAAGACAGTGGCTGAAGCAAGCCTTGATGAAAATTGGTTAAAGGCTATGCGTGAGGAGCTAGAGCAAATAGAGAAGAACCCTGTCCAGCACTCCCGCACAAAGCATGTTGCCATACGCTATCACTTTCTCAAAGAAAAGGTTGCTGACGGTGAGGTAAAATTGGAATATGTTCCAACCACTAAACAAGTGGCTGATATCTTCACAAAGCCTCTACCAGAGGAAGTCTTCGAGTATCTTCGTAAGAAATTGGGAGTTACTCACTCTCCCAAACATTAGGAGACCTTCTTGTTAGGGGGAGCACGCATTATTGCTATTCCTTTTGCTCCTAAACAAGTCCCTTTGTGATTGTTGTCAAAGGGGGAGAATAAATTGTAAGAACATGTTGCTCAGGGGGAGTCTGTAAGTTTTAAGGGGTGATTAGTTGAGGTGATTAGAATCTTCCAAGAAGACTTGCTACAGTAGTTCAGAACAGAACATAAACTTGTTTGCAAGCATCGAGAAAGTCAACATGTTCCAAGTGTTGCCAAGTGTTGCCAACAATTCCAAAGGGGGAGATTGTTGGATTTTGAAGAGAGTTTGAGGTTTGAAGCTCGGTTTTGTGTTGGAATTATTGTCAACACAATGTCACACAAGTATAATACCGAATGCCTCAGCTCGGCACAGAATGCCTCAGCTCGACCGAATGCCTGAGCTCGGTAACAAGGAAGACATGATGAGCTCGGCAACAAGGAAGACATGATGAGCTTGATAACAAGGAAGACATGAGCTCGATGAAAGCACGGAGCTCGGTAAAAGCACGGAGTTCGGTCAAGCGCAGAGCTCGATCAAGCACTGAGGTCGGTTAAGCGCAGAGTTCAAAACAGAAACTTGCGCAAGAAAAAACAGGGGATCTCTTCCAATCCTTTAAGGAGTTCTCAAAACAGAATCTTGCGAGAAAAAACAGGGATCTCTTCCAATCCTTTAAGGAGTTCTCAAAACAGAAACTTGCGAGCAAAAACAGGGGATCTCTTTCTGTCCTTGAAGGAGTTTCCAAAACCTCTCCTAGCCTTTTTGCAATCACGAATTAGGGTTGGCAAATCCTATAAAAAGGCATGCTAGGGATCTTTGAAAATACACACACAGAAAGAGAGAAGTATTGTGAGGGTGTGTGAGCTTACAAGGAGATACTGCTGTGATTCTTTACAGCAAGTCAAGAAGAAACTCTGCATCAAGAATATGGTTCTTCATCAGTAGTTCCTTTAGATAAGTATTTCTCAATTCATGTTTATTAAAAATCTGATTTGTATGGGATTGAGAGTGAGAGATTGTAGAAAGGAATTTCTGTAAAGGGTTCTTCTCTAATCATTGTAAAACATCAAGTGGGTGCTTGGTGTTGGGGTTTGGTGATCCCGTCTATTGGTGCAGACGAATTGTAAAGGGAGTTGTTGCTTCCTAGATAGTGGGTGCTATCTGAATCAGAGGTGGGTGCTCCTTGAAGTTGAAGCTTTAGAACTAATTGGTAAGACTAGCCTCGGATTGGTGTCCGGGTAGTCGTTGCACCGTGGACGTAGCCTTTGGGTGAACCACGTTAAAACCTTGTGTTCCTGTGGTTGCTTGATTATTGTTTTACTACTTTGATTATTTGGACTTATTTATATTCAAGTAAAAAGTATTGAGACATCACTAATTCACCCCCCCCCCCCTCTCAGTGATCGTGTGATTCTAACACTCATAGCAAGTCTTGAGAAGGGTACTGATCAAGAAGACCCATGGACAAAAGCAAAGCCTTGGTCTGTAAATACCTTTGAAACTTCAGAAGGCCATGTTGAATTGGAAACCTCTAAAAATATTGTGGAGGAACCACCTTCAAACCCTCCAACAGAAGATCCTGTTCAAAAGATAGATCTGGGGACACCTGATTACCCACATCCTGTATTCATAAGTATGAATATAAAGGATGATGAGTTACCCGAGTATATCTCTTTTCTTCATGTGTTCGTTGATTGTTTTGCATGGTCTTATGCTGAAATGCCTGGCTTAGACCCTAAAATAGTAGTCCACAAACTCAATTTACAAAAAGATATCAAGCCTGTCAAACAGGGCCAAAGAAGATTCCGTCCTGATGTGATGGACAAAATTGAACAAGAAGTTCAAAAATTCAAAAGCATTGGCTTCATCCGTGAGGGACAGCATCCCGAATGGTTGGCCAATATTGTCCTAGTGACAAAGAGAAACGGGCAGATCAGGGTCTGTATTGACTATAGAGAACTAAATGATGCGTGGCCTAAAGATGAATTCTGCACCCCATACCAGAGGTGATGATTGACAACACCTGTGGGTTTGAGCGAATGACATTCATGGATGGCTTCTTTGGCTACAATCAGATAAAAATGCATCATAAAGACGAAAAGGATACATCATTTCAGACCTCGTTTGGTGTGTATTGCTACACTGTCATGTCATTTGGTCTAAAAAATGTTGGTGCAACATATGAGAGGGCTATGATGAAGATATTCCAATATATGCAGCAGAAGACGGTCGAATATTACGTTGATGACCTCTCTGTTGAAAGTTGAAGAAAAGAAGAGCATCTCAAAGATCTTCGAGAAGATTTCCTCCGACTTTGTAAACACAAATTGCGGATGAATCCACTAAAATGCTTCTTCGGTGTGTCATCAGTTATGTTTCTCGGATTCATAGTTCGGAAAGCCGGAATAGAACTTGACCCCAGCAAAGTCAAGGCTATCCTAGAAATGCTATCTTCAAGGACCCTAAGAGAACTAAGAGGACCCTAAGAGAACTAAGAGAGCTTCAAGGAAGATTGGCATACATCCGACGGTTCATCTCCAATCTATAAGGGAAGTGCCGTCCATTCTCTCGCTTGATGAAAAAAATGTGTGGACTTTGTTTGGGATACTGAATAGGGATGACATTTTTAACCTACCCCGCCCCAACCCCCAACCCGGAGTGCCCGCCCTGCCCTGTATAGGTTTTCCCTGCCCCGACTCTTAGACGGGGCAGGGACGGGGCGAAAAAACATACCCCGAATCCGGGGCTGGGCGGGGATGGGTTTTTTTCTTTCCCCGCCCCGTTGCCCCACCCCATGCCCCGCCCCATAGCCCCACCCTTTTTTTATCCTATTTTGCTGGTGTAACTTGTGCCTGTTGTGTGAACCTTTTCATGTACTCTATTTGAATTTGTTTTGGACTTTATTTTGAAAGTATTTGAATTGCTGTGTACGTTGCGTACATGCATTACATCATCTTCCACGACAAAATATTGGGTTTCACACCTCTTTTCAAAAGAAATGATAATTTGTACACAAACATCCAAAAATGCAAAACCTCTTTTCAAAAGAAATGATAATTAATACACAAACATCCAAAAATGCAACCCAAACCATTACTGCCATTTTAATAAACTTCCCATAAACATACATACAACAAAAACTATCCAAAACATACCCAAAACAAAAAGGATTACAGGAGCGGTCCTAAAACAAAAAATCCATTAACTTCATTGTTGAACTGGCGGTTTTTTATAGCTTCCACTGCTGTGACCCCTCTCTCTATAGCATGAACAATTTGCCTCTTCGCTTGGGTTGTTTGGAATCAACTAGGATCATGTTTTTCTTTGGTCGACCCGGTTTCTCAAAAAGAATATATGAGCAGACCCAAAACACAAAATCCATCAACGTCATTGTTGAACTGGTGGATTTTTGCAGCTACTACGGTTGTGACCCCTCTCTCTACGACACGAACAAGTTACCACTTTTCGCTTACGATGTCGATCTTTAACTTGGATCCTGTTCTTCATTGGTCGACCCGGTTGCTTGCTAACCAATGGTGGGAGGACTCTCCCATTGGTTAAATGATGTTCCCATTGCTTTCTATCACGGGTGGCATATGAATGATATCATTGTATGTCTTCTAGTACGTGCTTCTGAGGTACCAATGCTCGCAATACTCATATGGATTCATATTCCATGCTTTCATGGTGACAACAGCATGGCAACATGGGATCCCAATCACGTCCCATTTGCGGCACAAGCTTGATCTACGATCTAGATTAACTACATCAACATACTCTGAGGATTGCACTTGATATTCATTTAATGCTGCTACTTGTACCATAAGCCTTCGCGATTCTTCCATCTCTATGGCTAGTTACTTCTCTATGTATGGAGTTAGTGGTAAAGTGATACTTTGTACTTGAGTTGATCGTCTCTGAAAGAATTTCATCGGTTTTGCACGTATCTCTTCCGCTTTCTTCGCAATCGGGGGCACTCGGGTGTCTTTTTGGAGACTATTTGTGTACTCTACAGCATTGCTGGCAAGTATGTCAGACTTACGTCCATGAGAAAATCTCGTTGCCCAATACCAACGGCCGATCGCATGGATGTAATTATATACACGCTCATTTACACTTTTTATGTGATCCATGCAAGCATTGTACTCACAAGGTTGGTATGATCTCACCGCGTTCCAAAACTTTCTTATAATGCCGTGGCCGTTGAAAGCCGCCTTTATGTTTTTAGCTATATGATGGCAACAAAAACAATGCTTTGCGCTTGGCATTATGGCTTGTACTGCAGGAATCAGACCTTTCTGACGGTATGATACAATTGTCAAATTTTTTGGCTCACCCAACGATAAGGACAAGTGTGCAAGAAACCACTCCCAACTATCACGCCGTTCCGCTCTCGAAATTCCAAAAAAAAATAAAAAATAAAAAGTTGTTTCGCAAATTCCATTCTCGAGAGCTCCGTTCTCGGTTTCGTTCCTCAAAATGTTTCCAGGAGACGGTTGTAAAATGTCATCCAAACATGATCCCAACGTTCTCATCTCGCGAGCATGTGGGAACGTCCGGCAGCAACGATGCCAAACAGGCCCCTATGTTCCCCCAGTCCCACGTTCATCTATATATAGACTCTACAAAAGCCTACAAGCGCCCAGAAGCCACTGCAAGTCAATATTGTCTCTGCTTCGTGCTCAATTAGTCAGATGTAGGAAACTTGGTGGGTCAGCTTAGAAGTTAAAAGAAAATAAATGTATCATAAATTTTGTTTCTATGCTTAATTCTTTGCATGAGAAATCGTGCAAAGGTTTAGTATATGGTCAATTATTATATAGGGACATTTGTTCGGAGGTCCCTCAACTTTGATTTTTATTGCGAACGGTCCGCTTTCTTTTTCCATAAAGCCAAAGGTCATTTTTCAAGTTTTAAATGGTTAAAAAGTCCAAAGTGTCCCTCTTAATACACTCTGTGTGGTATATAAAAAAGAAAAACTGATTTCGTTAAGAGTTTTATTTGGAGAAAAAAAGGGAGAAAACCTGTCAATTTCGCAAAGATTATTTGACTGCACAAATCAAGGATTACGACAGATAAGAGAAAGAAAAGGGGGAAAATTGATTCAATGAAGGAGAAACCGTCCAGAAAATCTGCACGTAGGACTGGGCAAAACTCAGATAAATTTATCTGAAAAGGGAAAATCGTCTAGAAAATCTACACATAGGACTGAGCAAAACTCAGATAAATTTTTTTTGAACTCGGATAAATTTGTTCCAAACTCAGATAAATTTGGTGCAAATTCAAATAAATTTGTTCAAAACTCAGAAAAATTATTCAAAACTCAGATAAATTTGTCTGAGTTTTGCCAGAAGTTCAAATAAATTTAACTAAGTTTGAAACAAAACCTTTTGAAAACATCTAAGATAAACTTATATATCTTTTCGAAGAAACTCACAATAAAAAAAAAAAAAGAAAGGATATATAGTAGCCACATGAGGAAGAAAACTACAGAAGATTGCAGAAACTCTCGAGTACTACTAGAACAAACCCATTAAAAAGAGTCAATATTGATCTTTTGTAGGGCAAAGATCAGTTCACTACTTCTGATATGTCTTGGTGCAATTCTTCTTATATGTCTTGTGAGACAACGATCACAGAAACTCCAACGCACAGAAACCCTTCAACAATGAGGTGGGGCAAAGATCGGTTGGAAAACAATAGGCTGATGATCAGATCTTGGGACATGGTTATTTAATGATTCGAAAGAAAATCCATTAAAGTTTCTGCAAGCAGTGCCTCCGCAGCGAATCATACATTGGTGTAGGCGGCTTGGATTCATTCCCTCAAATGGTTAGAAAGTCAAATTAGTCATGCAAATGTATGATTTAGCATACTTAGGGACCTCCGCCTGCAATAAGTCTAGGCGCATGGACTAGAGACTTTAACTGAAAATCCTGTGGGCCTTAAAGGACAATATTTAGGGACCTTTGGCTAATTTATCCTGTTATATATATCAAAGATGCATCAATTTTTCAATTGATTTTGACCTTCCCAATCCCAATTTACTTTGACTTCTCCACTTATGACCTTTCCCATTTGGACTTTGTAGTACCTTACTACACGTCCTCCACCAAACTCTCTCTTTTATGCAGTCCCTTTGTCTCTCTCAATTTCGAATAACTAGGATTGTTTACAATTGTGAGACTCTAAATATAATTGCCCTATTGATGACTTCCCCATTTACAGTTGCAACCATTTATGGAACCAACATAACTCCTCCCCTCTTCTTCCAAACCCCTTTCCTTCTCACAATCGTGCCTTAAAACCATTGTAACCTTCATGGAGATGAATGAAAGATAGAAAGAAATACATTGGACAGAGCCCCGGCACCCATCCACCAAAGGGGTATGAGATTTTTTTTTCTTTTCATTTTCTCTCTTTGATCTGGGATTTATTTGTTTGTGATGTTGTTGGTGGGGTTTGAGTTTCTCAAGGGCTTTTGTTTTCCTTTCCTATTTTCTTGACAGTTAATATTCGGATTTCGTTTTTTCATGATTTAATGTGATTTGTAGCTGTTCATCTGTGTTTGGAGTTTGAATATTATTTTGTGAATTTTTTTTGCTATTTTTCTTTTCAGGTTGACTATGGTAAAGCCATGGGATTTTATTAGAGCTTCTGCAGGTCTGACTCTAAATATCTTCTAATGGAAAATGGCTTATGGATGGTCGGGTATTTTGAGTTCTTAATTTTTTTTTATTTTTTATTTTTTTTAATTTTTTGTTGTTGTTGTTGTTGTTGTTGTTCTGTGGCTTCTAGCTTTATTCTGAACTCTTCTATTTCTTGCAGTATTCTATGTTATAGACCGAGATGGAAATAAGATATGGGATGAAGAAGCTATTAGCCGCATTCAATTGATAGGACGTAGATTTATTTACTATGAATTCTTTGATGCATATTTGTATGTTGAATGCTATAATATTTATATATCTGTGACAATTTCAGGTGATTGAGGTTTTCCTTTAGTTTCTTATGAGGGTAGTGTTAATCACAAACCACCTTAGTTAGGTTACTTTTCTATCCACATCGTGCCTCTTAATTCAAAATATCATGACTAATGGTGTTATTTGGCATAAAAGTGATGTTGATTTGAGGTTAAGAAAAAGGAAGAAAAAGTTGAGAAGAAGTATCCCACTAAATAACATTTCAAACTTTTACACTACTGTAAATGTAAGTACAAAATATAATGATCAATTCTACACTCTACAACAATATTCTAATTGTTTGCGGGGCATTGAATGCACTAGATAGGGGATTCCTGTTGTTAATGGAATGAGAGTGGATCTTCAGTTTGAGTCATCTTCAAATTGAGTGCGGTGAGGCTTTCCTATGTCCTTTTGTTGCCAGTACTGGTTTTGCATCATGTTTCGTCCAACATGAATGGTTCGGCATGTACAAAATATCTTGATATTTCGTAACAGTGGGAATTTTCTGAATGATAACTTCCTTCTGCCTATCATGTTGAATACCAGATTTGTGTTTCTTCTGACATTACACATTTCCCCATTACTTTAGATTTTATCTCGCTTTATGTGGACAGTAACTTGCTCGAAATAACAAAGCTTTCAGGTATGGCTTTCCTTGTTAGATTTAGAGGAAGAACAATACCAAATTCTGAGAGACAAAAAACAATGAAGAAATAAAAATGTTCTTCTTAATATTAACTTCAGTATATGACAATGCTTAAATAGACTCAAAATACTTGGCAAAACAAACTTCACTTCCCACAACTAACATCACCTGAGAAAGTGGCATACAAAACTGACTCAAACAGAAGCAAACGTTCACATAAAAAAAAACTAGCTAAAGACTTGCAACTAACTTGACCAAATCTTCCTACAATTCAGCTAACAAATGCTGACTTATTCTTAGCTTAATACGTGGACATTTAGAGCCTTGAATTATATTGCAACACCTCCTCTTAATTCAAGCTCGTGCATGCCTATTTTCTCCAGAAAGAACTGATGCTTCACTTGTGCTAAAGCTTTTGTAAACAGATCAGCATTCTGTTCATTCGTGCCACAGAACTTTAGCATTAACTTCTCTTCTGCCACAAGCTTCCTTATGAAATGATGATAAACTTCAATATGCTTGGTTCTAGCATGGAATGCTGGATTCTTTGTCATAGCTATAGCAGACTTGTTATCACACCACAGCTCGATTGCACCTTCTTGCTCACAGCACAAATCCTTTAGCAATTTCCTCAACCAAATTGCTTGCCTTGCTGCTGCACCAGCAGCCACATATTCGGCTTCAGATGATGATAAAGCAACTGTGTCTTGCTTCTTGGAACTCCAAGTGATGGCTCCAGAGCCAAGACTAAACACAGAACCTGATGTACTTTTTCTATCATCTAAGCAACCTGCCCAGTCACTGTCACTATAGCCAATTAACTTGAAATTGTCCACACTCTCATAAAGCATTCCAAGTTTGATTGAACCTGCAACATACTTAAGGATCCTTCTTGCTGCACCTAAGTGTTGCTTAGTTGGAGAATGCATATATCTTGAAACTACACTTACACTGTGAGCTATGTCAGGCCTCGTGTGTGTAAGGTAATTCAAGCCACCAACCAAGCTTCTGAAAAGCTTCTCATCTGCCTTCTCAGTGCCATCATCACGTTGCAGCTTCTCATTTGTGTTCATAGGAGTTCTTATTGCTTCACATTTCTTCACATGAAACTTCTTAAGTAGATCCTCTGCATACTTTCTTTGACAAAGAAAAATTCCATCTTCTCCTTGCTTCACTTCTAAACCAAGAAAATACTGAAGTAGTCCAAGGTCAGACATCTCAAACTGATTCATCATGGCAGCTTTGAACTCTTCTAGCATCTTTTGAGATGAGCTGAAATAGATTATATCATCTACATAAAGACAGACAACTATAAATCCATTTGTACCTTTCTTCACATAAAGAGTTGGTTCATTCTCACTTCTTTCAAATTCATTTTGAAGAAAGAATGAATCAATCTTGCTGTACCAGGCTCGTGGTGCCTGTTTCAGCCCATACAAAGCCTTTTGCAGCTTGTATACCTTGCCTTCTTCACCAGTTTTGACAAACCCAAGTGGTTGCTCAACAAAGACTTCTTCTTGCAAGTCTCCATTGAGAAATGCTGACTTAACATCCAACTGAAACACCTTCAACTTCCATTGAGCAGCCAATGCTAACACTAATCTCACTGTCTCAAACCTTGCTACTGGTGAAAATGTTTCCTCAAAATCAATTCCTTCTTGTTGTGCATACCCCTTAGCCACCAGTCTTGCTTTGTGCTTTTGGATACTCCCATCAGTGTTGAACTTTGTTCTGAACACCCATTTTAGTCCAATAACATTCTTCCCTTCAGGAAGATTCATCAATCTCCACGTTTCATTCTTCTCAATGGACCTGATCTCTTCATTCATTGCACTCTTCCACTCCACTTCTTTCTCTGCTTCTTCAAACTTAGTTGGATCAGTGACTAGCAATGCAAAATCACAGGCTTCATACACGTCTGTCAGAGACCTGTATCTTCTTGGACCCGAATTACTTGATGAACTCGATAATGATGATGATGGTGATGGACTTGAAGAGGACCTTGAATTTTGACTGGATGGAGTTGAAGGAGTGCTTGGTGTATGAGCATTAACTTGCACATTTGACTCCTCTTCTGAACCATCAAAGCCAATTGTTTGCTGAACATTGTTGTTGACTTCTCTTCTCTCCCAACTCCAGCCTGCTTCTTCATCAAATACCACGTTTCTACTAACAATAATCTTGCCAGTAAGAGGGTTATACAGTCTATATGCCTTGGATTGAGCAGCATAGCCAATAAATACACATTTGGCAGATTTATCATCTAGCTTAGTTCTTAAATCAACTAATGCATATGCTATACAACCAAAAATTCTCAAGTGACTTACATAAGGTTTCTTTCCTCTCCAAGCTTCAAGTGGTGTCATGTTCATGACAGCTTTGGTAGGAGAGACGTTGAGAATGTACACAGCAGTTGCTACAGCTTCACACCAGAATCTGTTTGGCACTCCCCTGGCTTTGAGCATACTCCTTGCCATTTCAACCACTGTCCTATTCTTTCTTTCAGCAACTCCGTTTTGCTCAGGAGTGTATGGTGCAGTCAATTCCCTTCTTATTCCATGCTCTTCACAAAATGTGATGAACTCATTTGACAAGAACTCACCACCTCTATCTGTTCTCAATGCTTTTATATATAATCCAGACTGTTTTTCAACCATAGCCTTGAAAATCTTAAAGCTTTCAAATGCTTCAGACTTAGCTTTAAGAAAATAAACCCAGCTCATTCTACTAAAGTCATCTGTTATGAGCAAAAAAATACATACTTCCGCCGAGAGAAACTGTCTTCATTGGCCCACACAAATCTGCATGAAGAAGCTCAAGACATTCACTTGCACGCCAGGCTTTTCCACTTGGAAAGGATCCTCTTGATTGCTTCCCATAGATGCATCCCTCACACAACTCAATTTCTCCAGTTTTGGGCAGCCCTAGGACCATCTCTTTGGAATGCAGCAGTTTCAGCCCTTGTGTATGCAGATGGCCATATCTTAGGTGCCATAGCTTGGCATCTTCATCCCCTTTAACTATCAAGACTCGGTTCACATGTCTTGTCAAATCCAGAGGAAACATCTTGTTCTTTCCCATGGCAATCTTCACTACTGTCTCTTTAGAGTTTCTGTCTTGAATCAAGCAAGCTCCATTCTCAAACAACACAGAATAGCCAGAGTTGAGTAGCTGGCCAATACTCAACAAGTTGTGAGCCAACTTTGGCACATACTGCACATCATACAAGAGCTTGGTGTTGCCTTGCTCAGTTGTGATTGCAATCGTGCCTCTTCCTTCTACTTCAAGTTGCTTTCCATCTCCAAGTCTCACCTTGCTCTTTGCTGATTCATCCAATTCTCTGAACATTGACTTGGCACTTGACATGTGATTGGAGCATCCACTGTCAACATACCACACGCCACCTTCAGCATCATTGTTTGATCCATGTTGAGCCAAGAACAGCTTTTCTTCTTGCTCCACAAAGTTGGACTTTTGATCACCTCCTTTCTTTTCATCCTCCTCTTTCTTCCAGCAACTAGCCTCTTTGTGTCCAGGTTTCTTGCAGTAGTAGCATTTGAAGGAGCCCTTGTAATTTTGAGAAGATTGGTCTCTTCCCTCATTACTCTGCCTTCTTCCACAGCCTCTCCCTCTGGAGCCTCCTCTACCTCTGCCTCTGCCTGAACTTTGCTGAGCTCTCTCCTTGTTTGAAGACTCTCCTTTTGCTTGAAAAGCCTTCTCTTCTTTCTTATCATCTCCTTTGCACGTTCTTTCTTCATGTGCTTGAAGAGAGCCCTTCAATTCATCAAAGGTATATGTTTCCATATCCTTTGACTCCTCAATTGCTGTCACCACGTGATCATATTTCTTTGTGAGACTTCTTAACACCTTGCTTACAACCTGGCTGTTCTTGATCTCTTCACCCAAGGTTCTCATCTGTTGAACTGTGCTAGACATCCTTGACAAATATTCTTGCACTGTCTCCTTTTCCTTCATTTGAAAAGTTTCAAATTCTCTTCTTAGAGATTGCAATCTTACATTGATCACCTTCTTGTCTCCCACGTATTCTTGTTTAAGAATACCCCATGCTTCTTTTGCTGTAGAAGCTGCTGCTATGCGAGGAAACACCTCATCATCCAGAGCTTGTTGAATGATGAAGAGTGCTTTTGCATCTTTCTTCCTTTTCTCCTTCAAGGCTTGATCTGGCTCCTCAGTTCCATCGTCTTCAAATCCACTCTCAACACTGCTCCACAACTCTTGTGATTTGAAGAGAGTTTTCATTTTTAGACTCCAAAAATGATAATTGACACCTTTGAAGACAGGCAACTGATTTAGTGAATTTCCATTCACATTAATGTTCTGCATGATGAATGATTTCACTCAAGAAGTTGTGTTTTCCCTTTGTGTTTAATCTCTCACACGAAAAAACACTCAAACCAGCCCAAGAATTGCTCTCCAGCTCTGATACCAAATGTTAGATTTAGAGGAAGAACAATACCAAATTCTGAGAGACAAAAAACAATGAAGAAATAAAAATGTTCTTCTTAATATTAACTTCAGTATATGACAATGCTTAAATAGACTCAAAATACTTGGCAAAACAAACTTCACTTCCCACAACTAACATCACCTGAGAAAGTGGCATACAAAACTGACTCAAACAGAAGCAAACGTTCACATAAAAAAAAACTAGCTAAAGACTTGCAACTAACTTGACCAAATCTTCCTACAATTCAGCTAACAAATGCTGACTTATTCTTAGCTTAATACGTGGACATTTAGAGCCTTGAATTATATTGCAACATTCCTGCCATAAACTTCGTTCAACTCTTTGATGAGTTGAAGCATTATTGCCATGTTTGCACATTCATTTCTCATATTCTTCTCGGCCTTTTACTATAGGCATTCTTAGTTGCACAGCTAGGCGAAGAAAAAATTGATTGTAAAGGAGAATCTAAAATAATTCATGATTGCATAGTCAAATTATTATTATATATTATATATGAAGCTGACTGTAGAAATCAGAAATTGCGACTAATTTAATTTTAACCCCTCTAACGATTACCACACTCCTCCTTTTAAAAAATTCTTCAATGTTGTAACTCATCAAGCCTTTTTTTCTTTTCACTACAGGAACTTCTTAACTTTACTCCACGTGCATGTTCCCTCTTCAAATCCTAATCAAAATTAAAGACTCCACATGCAACGTTTCCTCTTCAAATCTCCTATAAATTAGGGACAAAAAATCTCCTCTTAACTTCTTACCAATAATCTTCTATAAATCAGCAATTAAATCACTTTTATTCAACCAAATATTAGGACTTGGGAGAAGCTCTTTCAAGGGTTAGACAAACCCCTACGGTGCAAGAATATCGAACCCAATTCAAGTGCTTGGCAAATCGGGTAGTAGGATGGCCCGAGAAAGCACTAGTTGGTTTGCTTTATTGGGGGTGCTCAAAGATGAAATTGCATCGGAGATCAAACAAGAAGTGGTATTCGTAGCCATATTTGTAGCCATATGTATTCATGCACCGTCAGGTTATTCCTCTTCTCAAACTATGCACATAGCCGGTCATATCAAACAACAAGTGGTATTTGTATTGATCGACGGTGGCAGCACCCACAACTTCATTAGTAGTAAAATGGCTCGCCTGCTTGACTGGCTTGTGCATTGATCTTCCTCATTTGACGTCCTGGTAGCAGCAGATGGCAACGGACTGAATGTTGGGCTAAATGTATTGACTTGGAAATTGACATCCAAGGCTACCAATTTCAGTCCAACATATATTTGCTTCTATTAAAAGGATCGTATGTGGTCGGATGTGGTGCTTAGCGTTCAATGGTTGCAGAAATTGGGATCGGTCGTGTGGAATTTCCAAAACTTCACAATGGACTTCACTTTGGATGGTCCCGGGTCCTTAGCACACCATCCACAACGTAGTCATTCGAACACATCTTGCGACAGTAGACACATGGGCTACTCATGCAAATATCGGCATCAGTTGAAGGTACGTCTAAGCCCATTCATGATGCCTTGATTTCTCTCATCCATAACTTTTCTACAATTTTTGAGGAACCCAGAAGATTGCCTCCCCAACAATCTCGAGACCACTAGGTACCATTGGTTGGTGGTACCAGGTGTTCCACCAGCCAATGTGAGGCCCTATCATTACCCTCATTGTCAAAAGGATGCGATTGAAAGAGATTAGTCAAGGAAATTGTAACAAGTGATTATCCAACCTAGTTCCAGCCTATTTTCGTCACCAGACTTACTAGTTCAAAAAAAAAGATGGAAAATGCCTATTTCGTGTGGACTAGTGTTCTCTTAATCAAATCACAGTGAAAGGTAAGTACCCAATTCCGGTAATTGACGTGCTACTAGACAATGACATCGGGCTCAGTATTTTTCCAACCTAGTTCCAGCCTGTTTTCGGCACCACCAAATTCGTGTCCGCATAGAGGATGCACCCGAAACTGCATTTCAAACCCATGATGGCCATTATGAGTTTTTGGTCACGTCGTTTGGGTTGAAAAATGCCCAGCCACATTCCAAAGTGTGATGAATGATATCTTTAGGCTCTTCCTTCGAAGATTTGTGCTAGTCTTTTTTTGATGATGTCCTCATCTACAACTCATCAAATCGGTCATCTAACAATTATTTTATAAATACTAAAGTAGCACCACTTATTTGTAAAAAAATCCAAGTGATCTTTTGGCCTGCAAGAAATAGAATATCTGGGCCACATTGTCTCATGAGATGGCGAGATGGCGAGATGGCGTGCTGACAGACCTGAGAAAATTCAAATGTATGATGGACTGGCCCATACCAAAGTCAATGAAAATGCTTTGGGGATTTGTCGGACTTACGGGTTACTACTGTAGGTTTGTTAAAGACTACAGAAAGATAGCATCTCCATTTACCAATTTAATAAGAAAGGATCAGTTCAATTGGAATGATGAAGCAGACCATGCATTCCAAATTCTCTAGAAGGCCATGATAATCTCCCGTCTTCGCCTTACCTAACTTCACTAAAATGTTTGTGATTGAATGCGATGCATCAAGTACTGGTATTGGTGCAGTATTGAAGCAAGAAGGGCGACCACTCGCTTTTGGTTTTTTTTAAGCAAAGCTTTGGCTGGATGCACACCGGCCTTGTCTACTAATTATGAAAAGGAGATGATCGCAATTTTACTGGTTGTCACTAAATGGAGGCATTATTTGGTGGGGCAGCGATGTCGCGACCCCGGACCGGGTCCACGGGCCTAATCCGGGATCGGGACTGATGTTTGGGATAAATATTTGGATACACATACGAAAGAATGGTTGATGTCATAAGACATATAATAATTTGTTGATACGTCCAGGGTCAATAAAAGATAAGATATTATCCGTGTACGTGATTTCCCACAGGTGTCCGCGGTGAGGATATCTCAATAACATAAATATTTCTTTTAAATGCGGAAGCGTGTAACAAATCTAATTCACACATTTATATCCAAAATAGCATGACTGATAACATATTTATATCAAGTATCAGAATGAACAATGATAATTAGCGTTTTCCCAAAAGTGATGTTAAAGTTTTTACAAAAGATCAGTTAATTACATTTCCCAAAACTAGAGGCCAACAAGCGCCAATGCAACTAAAAAGTTTCCCCAAAAGAATATGTTGTCCACAAACCCCACAATGAATCGTATCTTGAGGCAACCGAATGTGTAGACGACATTATCGTCATGCCACTCAACTAAGCGCTGCGATTCTCCGACCGCATCCTCGTGCTCCTCATCGGGATAACCAACGACTGGACCTGAGTACCAAATAAATAGATCAAATACAACGGTTTGGCAGGTGGGTGAAAAGATATGACAATTCAATCATATATACATTTACCTTGGAAAACATTAAACTTGTTTAAACAATAACTTTCATAAAAGAAACGAATCATTTATTCAAAAACATTTGTGCAGAGTAAAACATGTAAAGGTAACCAAGGAAACGGGAAACAAGCAAGATGGCAACCACACGAAGCTAAGTCTTCTATCACCGAAGTGACAAGAGCATATCAAGGCGTTGACCTCAGTTACCGAAGTGATGAGGTACAATGAAATTTACATATACATATATAATAATACGGGACATGACCACAGTAGTGAACCGGGCATCAGGAACCACGATAGCAATCCGTGATATCGGGACAAGACCACAGTAATAATCGGGTAGCGAGATCCAAACTGCAGCTGGTGGGATAAGAGGGGGATCTCCAAGTCGGTGGATCAGACCGGCAAAATTATCCAAGTTTAGTGGTGCCGACTCATAGGTCAAATAATAAAAATCAAGACATGTATAAATACATCAAATGCAAGTAAATAACCGGGCGGGACAAGGATGCTCAAAGGCATAACTTTCATTTCATATCGGGTCATGTACTTCAGGGCTAGCAACTATAATAAGTGCAATATCAATGCTTTCGAGGATAACAAGTTATGTAGTATAAAACTCGGGAACAAGAGAGTATAATTTAACTTTTGAAATTGCGAGCAAAATATCGAAGTTCAAGATTTGTCCAAGGTGAATAGGGGTCCCGTATGTCGATTTTTAATAATAACTTAGTACTCCTTGAGTTAGAGACATTTTGGGCTCCTTATACACCTTATGAATTTTTAAAACTTCAAATGAATCTTCGTGATGTGGCTTCTTTCTCAAACGGGTGTTAAACAATGGTTATAAGTCTTCTAGATGAACAGTGCCCATCGATCGAGCGGACCTAAAGTTCACTCGAGCAGTAAGCTCTCTGGAATGGCTTTCTAGAAGGGTTCGCTCGAGCGAGCTGTCCACTAGAATGGTTCGAAATCCTTTTTTGGACAGACCACTCGAGTGACCTGTCAAATTCGCTCGAGCAAACTGTCCAGGAACTGATTCTGGGACAGTTCTGCTTCTTCCCAATTTCTTCTTCTTACAATACCTTTGAACCTCATTCTTTCACCAAAATTAGAGGCACAAACTCCTTACAAGCATCATCCAAAACCCCCATCAAAACTTCATTAAACATTTAATCCAAATACCTACTTCTCAATCACATTCAACCACAAAAAAAAGAGAAAATCCACCAAATCACAAGGATTCATTTATACTACAAGTAAACAATAAATGAGAGGTCATAAAGGCAATGTTTCAAGAGTTAACAATTAACCAACTCATTCATATGCATTTATTTCAAAAGCATGTAAATCAAGAATAGTATGAATAGAGATGATAAAAATGAACACATTTCTCATAAAACCATTTAATGCACAAGATATCAATTCATCCACTTGCCCTAGGTCTTTAATCAAGCAAACTAAGCTCTAAACACAACTCCAAGCCAAAGATCCAAGCTACAACAGAATCCCAAAATAAAACCCTAAAAATGGTCAAGACAATGAACAAGGAAGAAGAAAGCTTCAATAATACAAATGGAGTTTCTCTAAGGCTAGAGGAACACAAATCTAAGAGATGAGGAGGGTTGCTTACTTGTAGGTTCTCCAAATGGGCAAGACTAGCTCAGTGAGGATCTTGGAAAGGGAGGTTTTCTCCAAAAATGATATCAATGGAAAGCTCTAGTGGAGAGGAAGGAGATTGTGACATCCACATTCTTCAATTTGTGCAAGGTTTGGTAGTGATTGAGGTGGAGAAGCTAGAGGAAGGAGAAAAAAGGAAAAACCCTAGGTTAGGATTCTTTTGAGCTGGAAAAAGGAAAAAGGAGAAGAAGGGTTCTCTTATAAAGCAATTGGGAGTGTACTCCACCCCTAAGAAATCTTGTGGGGCTGAAATAGCGGTTTTCGGGACTTTGGATGAATTCGATGAAGAAGGGAAAGTTGTTCATCGAAATTTCTAGTTTCCAAAAAGTATATATTTCGTAGGTTTCAGGAATATCAAATCTTGGGTACAGATTTAGTGTAAAAAGACTGTTTTGCCCTCAATACTAGGAAAAATCGGGTTTCGGAGTCTCAAACAGGTACAGGATCAACATGAAAGGTGTAGAGATTAACGAAATGAGTCAAACGAAATTAAAATACAAATCATTGGAATCTCGGATAATCCCCTAAATAAACGCAAAGTCATAAAAGGAACCCCCAAAGGGCCGCACTTAGTACAAAGGCACTCAAAATTTTCCAAAACTATAAAAGCTATTCTAATCCCAACTAAACCAAAATCCACTAATCAAGCTTAGAACTAACACACAATTTAAACAGTACTAATCGAGGTCACTCGGGTCAGGGTCGTACAAGCGATTTCGTATATCACAGATCACAAGAGCCTTAAGCATTTCTTAGAACGGCGGGTGGCTACCTTGGCACAACAAGGTTTCGAAATTTATAGACTATGATTATGAAGCGATTTATAGAGCGGGCCATGAAAACAAGGCTGTAGATGCCTAGTCCTGTCCACATGAAAGTGGTACTTTATATGCCATTTCCCTTCCTAAGTCTACTTTGTTAGATGACATCCATAACTTCTGAATATGATGAGATGCAACAGTTGATCAAGAAATGCACTCAACAACTAAGCTAAATTTCAGATTATGCAGTACTTGATTCCCTGTTCCTTTACAAGATTCGATTAGCAATTCCATCCATGACGGATTTGAGATCAAAACTCATGGGGGAATTCCATGCAACTCCTGTGGCGGGCCACCCCGGGTTCCTTCACATGTATAAGAGCTTGACTCGACATTCTTATTGGCGGGGTTTGAAGAAGGATATCGGACGCTATGTAGCAAAATGCTCTAATTGTCAACTCAACCAGTATGAGACACCTAAACTAGGAGGGTTCCTTGAACCATTACCAATTTTTGAAAATATTTGGAAAGATGTATCAATGGATTTCATTGATGGTTGCCCCTTTCATTTGGAGAAAAGATAATACTAGTAGTCGTGGACCACTTGACTAAATATTGCTATTTCTGCGGCCTTGCACATCCTTACTTTGCCAAGACTGTAGCCCGAGGTGTTTGTGAGGGAGGTAGCTAAGTTGCATGGCATGCCAATACCATAATCCATCATCGAGACCCAATTTAAGTGGTTTTTGGAAGGAATTTTTCACTCAACAGTGGACAAAGCTCAAGTTGAGCATGGCCTATCATCCTCAATGGATGATCATGTTAGAAATTTATACTAAAAACATACTTTATGTATTTGTCTATGACTGATTCATTTTTAGTATATTTTGTTTTCTCATCTAACTGAGATTATATATGGGCAAATGGTTGCATTATTAATTATTATGCATGTGAGTGTCTTTTATTCTATAAAGTAGACAAGCTGGTGTGTAGAGTTTTACTTACACGAAAGACTTATTTGTCGGTTTTTATAGAATATAGGTTGTTGTTCACAATCTAGATGGATTTGGACATACAATCGGTACGATTGTAGCATGATGTTTCAGTAGGCTTGTCTTGCCTGCGGGAAACGGTATAGTTTCGACTCATTATGCTAGTACGCTTTGTGTGTATTGAACTGGACCGTGTTTTTGGGTATATTGTCTTTATACTGACTATATAAGATGATGAACACCCAAATGGTTATTATAAATGCTTATACTCTTAATCCCGATGTAAATAATAGACATATACATTTAGTGTTTGGCATTTTGATTTACAAAGGAGTGAAATCTTTTATGGGTCAATAATCTCAGCGAATTGGATGACTACACTATGTGTATGGTGGATATTAGTTTATTGACGGAATCCTCGTTCCGTAATAGGGATTGATGATATTCCCTTGATGAAACTTTTAAGTTTTGATTATGTCAAACCCTGCAAATAGACTTTGTATCCGACATACCAAATAAGTTAAGTATAAGGTCTCAATGAATTATAAAGATATCGATTAAATATGGATGTCATTAATTATTTAATCGATGGATTTCTGAAATCTTAACGTGGGGAGATTAATAAGCATTTAATAACAAGAAGCTCGAAATATTATTTTGAGAATAAGGATAGGAGTACAATTACAATTCTTTAGTAGACTGAATTGTAATTTATGGAACTAGGATTCTAATTTGGGTCGAATTAGGGTTTCCAATTTCTGTAAGAAGCCTATCTTTATTTCCTTCTTAAGGTCCCTATTGTAACCTATAAATATGCGATATTGCTCTCTAGGTTAACATACAAGAATAACAAGAGAGAAATCTCGGTTTTAAAGAGCAGAAGAGAATTCGCAGAAGATGCCTACTCCCTGGTGCGAATTCGAGCTTATAGGAATACAGTAGAAGATCTTAAGGTTTTCGAGTTGCTGTAAGATCGAGATCAAATCAGAGAAATCTCGCAGGTATGATCTAATCATATTCGTTCATAGTTATTTCCGTAGTCATCTATGCGCAATAACCAGAGATCCTAGTTTCTACTCGTTTTTAACGGGTCAAATAAATGTTTTGAACCCTGCTTTGAGACATACTTGTGACGCTTCACCTTTGATAGACCCAAGCACTGGACGGCTTCCCTGGGCCGAATGGAGCTAAAATACGTACGTCCTACCATACTGCCATCAAGATGACCCCATTTGTGGCACATACATGTCGGGCTCTACCCTCAATGCCCACGTTGAACATGAACTATTGGTCTGACATGCAATATTGTGGGATCTCAAACTAAATCAGTAACGCCCAGAATTGAATGAAGATCTAACATGATCGCCACCATTTGGAGCATACATTTGAGGTGGGCGAGATAGTGTACCTTCGATTGCAACCTTACGGGCAAGCCACTGTGGTTCGGCGATCTAATTAGAAACTCGCAGCAGTTCTTTGGGCCGTATAAAATTCTTGAGCCATTGAGCTAGTTGCTTACAAATTGGAACTACCCTAGGGATCATGTCTGCATTCAATATTTCACGCATCTTTGCTTAAAAAAATATGCTGCACAGGAGTTGCTACTCAACCCAATCTTCCAGCCATTTCAGATGGTGGAACAATTGACCCCATTCCAGCCTAAATACTTGATCATCGATGGGTTAAACGGGGAAAGAAAATTATCCATGAAGCCTTGATCCGTTGGGCCAAACTACCGACTGAAGACGCAACATGGGAGGATCCACAACTTCTACACTAGTGTTTTCCAGATTTTTTGACCTTGAGGAGAAGGTTAGTTTCAAAGAGGGATGGAACGATAGAAGTAGGCGGGCTTAACTATTGAGTGCGATGAGTCTGCAAACCCAGTATTGAGTGGGCCGAATGCAAAGTATATTGAGTTTTGAGGTTGAATAAGAGATAAGATTCAGGCGGAACTTGTCTGTCTGATCATATCCATTAGATGGCAAGATTGAGTCGGAGTTATCAGTAAAACTTCTTCCCTAGCTAGTGATAATCTTTCTTTAATTAAAGGAATCATTTTGAATTTGCCTCTATCTATGTAAGCAGCCCTTGGTCATTTAGTAAGTGGTGATTAATGAAAAGATATCAGAAAATTTATCCCAATTTTGGAATTGCACAAGGAGGACCGGTCCATCCTCCAATTTTGATGACCTTTCTTCCTGTTATTTCTCTATCGAGATCTTATCAGCCGCCTGTTGTTTTTATTGTCTGTTAGGGATTTCATCCCGTCTGCCAAGGCACCGGCTATGTATTCCATGCTCCATCAAAAATCTAGTTTATTCCAACTGCATTAGTATCAGGGGAAACTATTTTTAAGAAAGCAGAAATGAGCAAGATACTCCTGCAGGACATCCCCACTCTGAGGCGTTAGCATTGCTGGGTCCATTTTACTGATCTCTATGCTCAGTCTTTGAATACAGCTGAAACGAAATACCAGTCAACTCAGTGCACTGGAAAGTTAAACTTGCTTTTGTCCAAGATCCATTCAAGCACCCTTCATGACCCAGTTCACCTAACTATAGCTGACCACTTTGATGAAGCTGTTCTCATCTCATCTTTGTACGGAAAAAATCTCCTCCAAAATGTTTCTGAAGAATTATCTCCAGCATTCTTTGGTGGGTGTATTCAGTGTCAGATCTCGGATCGAGTTTGAATGAAGACCAGTCTGGTCCGGGAAGACCTGTTGGGTGGTTTTGTTTTGTTATCGACCTTCTATTTGGTGGAAAATACTAGAGAACAATATATACCTCTCCTAGCATGTTTGGTAATTTTATCACCCTAAAATAAAGATGAAGTGAAGCATCAAATCAAGAGAGAACAAAGTATGAATAGGTTATAATAGTATTTTATTTTTAGTTGTTTGATAAGGAATTTTTTGACTTTTTATATGGAAAAGTTGAGTTTTTTTTTTTTTTTAGTGGAGAAAGGAAGTTGTTTTTTGACTTTTAAAAAAAAAAAAGGAATTTTGAAAAAAATGTACTTTTGTTGTGACCCCTTGTCTGAAAAATAGAGGCTTTACTTGACTGTTACTAAACTAGTAAAGTGCCAAACGGTCATGGAATTGAATGGTCAACGGATAGTCATATATGCTCCTCTTTTTTTTTTTTTTTTTTTTTGGCTGTTGCAATTGGTAAACTAAGCTTTGAAACTCCCATATCTAGCTCATAATGCAGTACGGATGTGCACTTGCATCTTGGATTTAAGGAATCTATTTTTTTTTTTATCCATGTACAAATCACACTTCCGATTTTTATTTCTAATTAGGGTCCTTCCAACGTTTACATTGATATTTGATTGTTGTTGATATTTTTTTGACATTGTTTTTGTTGTGATTTAGGGCCTACGAGAACTGATCAATCACGTACAAGAGAACACGAAAACTTACGTGATTCAGCTTTTGGCTTACATCCATGGAGAAAACGGGAGAATTTATTATGCAATCAGAAGATGTGTACATCATAGAGACTCTTAATCTATATTTATAATATCACCCCCAAAACCGTGTTACATCCAAACACTACTTCTTAATCATAGTAGACATATAACAAACCTACTTCTAATCACAATATAAGTTGGGCAATCCAGGGGCCCGGTTAACCAAGATTAATTAACTTCTATTGAGCCATACAAATTAATAATTATTTTTATCAATGTTGTCTTCAACTTCACGCACCAAAGCTAAGATTGTTCGCAAAACCTACCTAAACAATGTAAACTACAACCCTCCCTTTCACTTTGTGTTTTTCTAGCTTCACAACGTCTGTCCTAGTCTTCGAGACTTCAGTAAGAAATCTAATTTAAATTGTAGATACAAGAGAATTCCTCTATGAAAATCTGGTTCATCCCATTAATCATTTTCATCATATACCGCAACAAATTGCACCATCAGGGGCGGAACTAGAGGTTGGGGGGTGGGGTTGGGTGGGTGGGGTTGGTGTCCTCCGTGAAATTTCAGAAAGTCCCTTAGTTTATTGGGAGCTTTAGGAAAAAAAAAAAAAATTATCTACTGCACAATCTGATTGAGAATGAGAATTTGGTGGAGCCAATCAAGAAATCTTCAGCTTTGCATCCCACAATCCTGTATTTTTGTTTTGGATGTTTTTATTGGCTTAGAGCCCGGGGATTTTCACTAGCTAATATTACATCTTCCAAAAGTTAAAAAAAAAAAAAAAAAAAAGGAGAAGAATGAGACGGCTCTTGTGATATTCTGGATGTGGAAGCATTTTATTTGGTGGTTTTTATTGATTTTTAGTACTAATTGGATAGGTTACTTTTTATTAACTTTGGAAGTACATTACATTGTAGCTGGGCAGCATTTCACAATTTAATGAACTCTCAGTTAAATATGAGGATTAAGGCATTTTCTATAATTACAGTGGTAACAACTTGTAATGGATGTAGCCCTTTTGATAGGAGGGACATGAATGTTTTTAACTTGAGCATCTGTCTAGTTATTAATTCCCGGAGGTGACGGTGAAAACTAGCTGTTGAAACTTCAGCACGGGCTCATGATATATGCATTTGGCAAATTCGATTTGATCAATGAATAAACTTTGCTCGAGCAGGAATACCCACATCCCAAAGGGATTTATGCCTAAGCTATTTGACCTTAATCCAATAATTCTAGAGAGTGAGATTTTGAAAGTAACATTCTATACTTAGTTTCAAATAGGACATGGGCGATTCGGATCGATTTAGAGGAAAAACTATCAACCAAACCAAACCAAACCCATCGGTTTTCACCGGTTCGGTTCGGTTCGGTTACGGTTTTTTTTTTTTTTTTTTTTTATCATTCCACAAAAAAATGCTAGTTTAATTGGTAAGAGACGTTGGACTACAAGTAACGGAGTGAGGGTTTGAGTTTTCCTCAAGTGATTTTTTATATTTCTTTATCTATTTTATAAAAAATATATATTTATATAATTGGTTCGTTCAGTTCAATTTGAGTTGTTTAACTGCATGCACCTTCAAACCGAAAATCGAACCGAACTGAACAGTTAAAAGGAAATTCAAACCATGACTGAATCGATTTACTACAAAACTGATCCGAACTGCCCGATCCGGATCGATTTAACGGTTTACTGGGTTTTTTTGTGCACCCCTAGTTTAAAAATAGTAGGTTGGTTGAGAGCAAAGACAAACTTGATACCTAGTCCCCTTAAGAAATAGGATGACAAATGACATCCCAAACAGTCGGAATTAAATAATGACCTGTATGCCAAGAATTCCAAAAGAAATCCCTCATATATTTATCTATCCTGTTGCACTGATTTTTGGAGAAAAAGGCAATAATTGCCCAAAAACTATGGAAGGTAGATCAAGTAAATCTAATAAGCTCCAGTCTGACTTGCATACCAAAGGATCTTGGACTCCCACCCTAAAAGTCGCATTTTGAACTTATCTAGAAGAGGAAGACAATCCCTATAAGGTAGCCACAAGATGTATGATATTTAAATGATTTTCTTTATTTTATCTTGTTTGAGAGTTAGAATTGCAGCAAAGTAGATGAATTCGATGTTCGAGATTGTGTTTAAGATTTTGTCTTGAGGTAATAATATAAATGATCAATTTGGTGATTGGAAACTCATAGCTTTTGATTCTGTAGAAATATTGTTATCTTATTGAATTCACACCTGCCCCAGGGGATCATGTGAAATTTGAAAATTAGGGAAAGAATACAGGAATACATAAATCATGTTTAAGGTAAGGTATCATATTCTTGTTTTCTGACTTTAATATGGAGTTATTTTCTTCAATCTTGTTCCGATCCTAATTCCATTTGCTCAAGCGTTAATTAATTATAATTAAGGTTAACCAATTATGTTTAGTTGGTAGTTAGGCGGGTCTAGATGGTCATTAATTAGTTTGACATCACTACAACAAAAAACACCATTGGTGACATGAAAAAATGTCACCAAAGGCTCAATTTTTGTTCAATTTTTGTCACCTATTATCATTGGTGACAAGGGACGGGGTGTCATTGTATCCATGACACTAAAAGTCAACGGTGACAAAGTTTGTGCACTTGTTACGGAATGATGTCAACGGTGACAAAAATATAGTGCTATGGAAGAAAGAATTTTCATGACATAGTAGGGTGTCACTGAAAGCAATGGTGACAACAACGCAGGTGTCATAGAAAAGAGATCTTCTGTGACAAGAATTGTCACTGAAAATATTTACTATGACAACCAAATACATGTCACCAATAATATTACCAAGTTGGCACATAAAGGTGACATACTCTTTTTGTCACAAAAAAACACAATCAAAATATATATTTGTGCCACCCAAATTATCATTTCGCACCTGCTTACAAAGTTTCAAACATTTGTATCTAAATACACCCATTAGCAAAACTTATACCACAAAGACGCAAAATATCATTCAAATCAAATATCCAACAAGTCAACATTCTACCATCCGAATTCACAACCGTTCAAAATATTCATCCTTCAACAATAAAAACTTCAAAGCCAATAGTCTTAGCATAACTACAAAACATCCAAACACGGTGTGTCGTGTCAAATAACAAAAATAATTCAAAACAAGTGTTCCAGTTAACTACAAAAAGTCTTCAGCTCCATCTTGGTCATTTTGGTTAACTGCCAAAAAGTAACTCCATTTCGATAGTTACCTACCTGTATAAAATCGCAACAAAAAAATGTAATTAGTTAACATGTTATGAAATCGAGAAATCCTAAAAATACATTTGATTCGATTGCTGAAATTCAATAGATTCAACAATCTAAGATAAAACAATGATATAGGGCCAATATGACTTTGGGGGTCCACTAAATACCATTATCCCATAAACAAAACGAACATTAGATGTATTTGGGTCAAATTACAAGTGATGCTTTGAGATGCTTTGATGGCTGCAAACCATTACGTATCACGTAAATGTATTACTTTTCCAGGTCAACCATGACAAATACAAGTACAGTGATTTTAAACTACGTTCAGACGCCTCATGTAAGTACATATAGGACCATATGTGGGTAGGCCCATCCCCACAGAAGTCATTAACATAGGCCAGCTAGCTGCAACCTATGTATGGGCCCAAGCTAGATTCCAAAATGAATGATAATTAGTTGGGTCAGTGCTAGAGGATGCATGGCATTGCTTAAACCATGTACATCCTATTCAAAACTAGCAAAGCACGAATGTGAAGTTACTATGCTGCAAATCCTAGCTTGACGCAGCAGAAAAAAAATAAAGGATTGAGCAAAGAAACAACGAGGCTTACCTCCTCTGATACACATCAGCCATAGATTTACTGCTAGATCCCAGTGCCATTAACAAGTTGTCATATGTTGAAGGTTCTTTATAAACCACTATATCCTCATAAGTCTTGTTGCCTGAATGCAAGCTCTTCATATGAATGCTCTACATTATACAAACAAAAAGTTTGACTTCATGAAAACATAATGAACCCCATCATGAAGTAGCACATATAGCAAAAAGGCATTTCTAAATCCACCAATTTTATCAGAATGTGTAAATACATGAAACAGATGATAGACATTTTTAACCAAATTAAGTAAAATTGGCACATTTAAATTTGAAAGTTTCATTACCATTCACTATTAAAACAATCATTCACCAGCTGGATTCAGCCAAAACATTGAGATGGGCTACAATCAAGCTTATGATTGAGATGGTGATGCTTCCTTGAGCGCTGGGTAGTATCAATCTTATCTAGTATTCTCGGCCTCTTCAATCCTATTATAAAAGCAGCAAATCTTTTCATTAGGTTAATAAAATAGCAACTACTATCATTCCAAAGAAAGAATGAATCACATAAAAGACCGTCGCCCACCCACATAGCCTCAGATTTCTTAAACTTAAAACAAGTCAAAATAAATGTATGAGAAAATAAAACTTCCTTAGAAACTTCCTTAATTGACATGGAAATTTACTTACCGAGAATTAGAGCCTTCCCCAACAAGACCTCCTTGCATATAAGCGGACATAACAGCGTCGAAGCGCGCAAACTTTTCATCATATGCACGTATTGTCTCCTGTTGGGTTTGGCACAAGTCTTTCAAGGTCTCAAACTGATTCTTTTGTTCATGGCACATATCCTTAAGTCTCTCAACCTGATTCTTCAAAACTCGCACCTCATCATGTGATTTAGTACTAGACGGCTTAGATGATGGTCGCTTCAAACCAACACCATATTCCTTCACATAAAACTTCTTACCAAGAACTTCCATTGGCATCTCCTCTTGTGGCATGGTGACTGGTAGCCCAAGTGCCTCATCCTCTTTGCGACGTGACTCATCCTCTCGGTGGCGTGCCTCAAGTTGTACCTAATAGCAAAGAAAATATAGAATCAATATATTGCATGAAATACAAAAATAACGTTGGTGATGCGACTTCTATGGTTAACGCTCACATGTACTTGCTCAAGTATCGGGGTTACCCACTTCTTCTTCTTTGTACTATAATGGGTTAACTTGTAGAAATCTGCAATGTCAGGATGTTGACCATGCTCTTTTTCTTGAGCTGACATAGCAGCTGCAAATGATTGTGATCCCATAGTATGATTGAAAGGTAAATTTGCTCGAGCTTTCTTCCTTTTTTTTTACCAATTCCTGCAAAATATGATATAAATGGACTTGTAAAGATATCAATCAAATGATTCCTTATTCCAAATTGAATTTTACCTCTTTATCTTTATTAGTCCAGATGTTACCAATCATCCATGCCCAGTCTTCACCACTTACTCCTCTATATGGCTTTGATATACGGGTCCTTACAGCTTCCACTAAGGCTTCATAGTGTGCTTTCATATTATGACGCCAGTTTCTATACAATTTGTTACACTTGCGGTCAATTCACGCCTCACATGCTCTTTCTCATCATATTCCCTTATGTCAAATTTATCCTGCACTCATTCATATATAATATAGAATTCTAGTGTAAGCAAAAAGGAGTTAAAAATTGTGCCTGAACTGAAATATCAATTTGGATGCCAAAACTGGTTCTTTATGTGAGAAATTATATACTAGAACCTGAAAATAACCTTTGTGACTTATTGAAAATGAGTAACTAAGAGCTGAATTGCATCTTAATCTTAAAGAGGAAAAATAGTGAACCTCAAATAAAATCCAAAAGAGAGAGAAAAACTTTACTCGAGAGAAAACCTTTACGTGTTCTTTGAACCACTTTGGAAATTTCTCTTCTTGTCTCTTCAGAATGTCACATGAACTTTCATTTGCTAATAGTCTTCTGTGTTCTCTATTTACAAACATACAATAGTGATGGTTAAAAAGGTTGCATACTAAATATAAGTAAAGGTAATATCCAAATTAAGTAATAACGTACTCTAGATATTGTTCCAGCTCAAAACTGCTATTTAAGACAAACCAATGAGCCTTAACTAGTTTCCTCTGCGTAACATTACTTGCCCTCGTCATTACAGCCAAAAGGACGAACATTTTGGTGAACCACTGCTAACCCCGTTCCACGACACCACCATTAGCATTTCGTTCCTGGCCGATTGAAAGTTGTTTCCATACCACCGAGATACATTGAACAAAAAGTAAGACACTCTTGACAATGTAAGCCTCAGAAATGGAACCTTCCGGATAGCTCGATTGCGTGACAAATCCCTTTAAGGTACCAAGTAGCCTGTTTAATAAATAAATTTAAATGATTAAACCTACATCATGTAATATCAATATTTTAAATTAGGGTAAACATTACCTTTCAATTGGATACATCCATCGATATTGCACTGGCCCTCCAAGTATGGCCTCATGAGGTAAGTGAATAGCAAGATGAACCATGACATCAAAAAATGCCGGAGGAAAACTCTTTTCCATCTTGCATAATATGAGCACTATCCGATCTTGTAGTTTCTCCAAATCCTTACTCGTATTGTTTTGAGCATATCTCTTGGAAATTCCCTAACTCATAATAATGTAGATACATATGTCTTTCGGGGGTAGCCACGCATCCCAATTGGAAGAAGTCGTTGCAAAAGTACATGACAGTCGTGACTTTCAAGCCCGTTAATTTATCTCCCTTGTACTCACGATCTTGATATTTTTGCAGCATAACCATCAGGATAACTTTGATTGACTTTAAAGAACTCATAAAATCCATGTGTCTCTCTCCGACGATAAAGTGTATGATGCTGGGGCTTTTCAATAGGATTTCCATCTGCACGCCTCTTCAAATGCAGTGCTTGCGAATATTTTCAGATCCTCCAAATCTTGACGTGCTTTTTCTGTGTCCTTATTCTTCCATCTATGATCAATAGTAATTCCAAGCA